>JALJCO010001274.1:0-21956 GCA_023101725.1 Atherinomorus stipes | reverse complement strand
TGATTAATCAATAGCTTGCAAAGTAAACAAATGTTTATATTCACAGTGTAACTTTGAAAGTTTAGTATTCTGTAATTAGAGAGGACTTGATCATGTTGTCGCGTTTTCCTGCCCAGGATCCTCAGGTCTGTCTACAGTGATTCCAGCGGGTTAATGGGTGTCCTGTTGGCCTGTGACCAGCATGAGAAACCAAACAATAGATGAGACAATCACTGCACTCATGCCCATAAACATGGCCCCCCTGCTGTCAGCAAATGTGTAATACACCTGAAATTTGACAAATTGTTATTCAGATCCTGTTCTGGTCTTCTTCACCACCTCTTGGACCACTGTGTGTGTGCATGTGTGTATATATATATATATATATATATATATGTACATACATACATATATACAGTATATAAGGCGGTTCATGCTGGAAAACCATCCAATGTAGCTGAATTACAACAATTCTGCAAAGATGTTGTTTTAATTCAGATTTTACTTTAATGCAGGATCGTGAGAGATCGGCGCGGACACAATGACAACACAAGACAGTGACTTTGCTAGAATAATGTGCTCTTTATTCCCCACAATCAGTCACATACAGTTACAACAATCCATTTTCATTTCAAGAGCTGATACATAAAAATTGCTTACCATAGCACAGAACCGGAGAGCCCAACAGTTCGAGTAAGACAAAAAGTATCAGCTGGCTGGGCGATTGATCAGATCCTGCAGCAGACTCTGACTCGACTGCAAGTTGCACACTGTTTTATCAGGTCGGGCTGCGTAATCACTAGACTGGCCAGACCCAGTGAGTAAGCATCCCTCCCTACTGACTCTCAGGCTTGGTGCAAAAATGTTGTGTTAGAGCAGAATCAAAACAAGTTATGTTCTCAGGCTTGGTGAAACATGTTGTGTTAAGCAGTATCAAAACAAGTTATACAAGCACTTATCAATATAAGCATTAAAATGTGCATAAAGGCATAAACATAAAGCTATTCCATATCATTCCACCACGTTGGCTTTTGGACATTTTAATGATTCATAAAAGATGGCACAGGGCATGGCACATTGGACCAAATACACATGGTTCCATTAAACACCCAAATAGCAGTTGTTTCTGTGATTGGAGGAACACTGTGATCCCCTACAATGATAGCAAAAGGCCATGCATCATTTCTAATAGCTAATATTGTTAAATTTCCCATTTGTATCAGAAAATACATTCAGAACTCTGCTGCTCTCCTCCTCACTCACACCCGCACCAGAGACCACATCACCCCTGTCCCCCAACAACTTCACTGGGTCCCCATAAAGCAACACATCCATTTTAAGGTCCTACTCATAACCTACAAAGCCCTCCATAACCGAGCTCCTCCATATCTCACAGCCCTTCCTCAGCACCATCCCTCCCCGCCATCCCCGTAATCTGATTTATTAGCATCTACCATTAACTGAAATAAGGCGAGAAGGTTCTTTCAATTTCAAATCACACCTCTCATGATAATATTCTTTGTGCAAAACCTTTTAACGATGACGTTTTTAGCCGTCGAACATAGAGACAGGTGAGTATATTGCAGAAGGTTAAAAACAGTACAGCTATAAACAATACAATACAAAGGAGGCATCATGACTGACCGTGCCATCGGTGATAATTCAGTGAAGATATCCCAGAATGAATGTTTGGCACTGTCTTCAACTAACTTAGCCTGGTGACATGAGTATTACTTTCCCTCGCGTCATCAGGGTAGCCCAGTGTGGTGGCAGACAGTCTGACTCTATAGATATATACTGTTAAGATTATGACAAGGACAAGGACGACTGATAAATTAGGGCGACATGACAAATTATGAACCTAGATCCCAAGCTGACGTGTCATTCACAGACGACTCGCATCAGACTGCATATCAGACAGGTGGGGAGGGGTCTGACACAGGGTACCTATTAAGCATCACAGTAAACAGGAAGACGGGGTCCTTCGGAACGTGAGCAGAGCGCGGACTACAGACAGCTGGACCTGGGGACTCCGTTTTGACCGCTGAGACACGTACAGGATCTGACACACAGTCCTTTGCCGTATTTTACCAGTTATATTGTAATAAACGTGTAACCTTAAGCGACGCGTCTGTGATTCTTCACCGCTGCATCATCTTGGCTCAGCCACTGCTAGCAGGCTGACCAACGAGGTGCCTGACTGCAAACACCACGCTGCTGACATCCACACTTAAGGTCTGTACGATGGCAAAAGTCAACATTAGTTCTCTTCTATTATTCTTAAATGAACAGCACTTCTGATTAGCTACCAGAAGGGTTGCGCTACGACACCACCGCTAGCGCTGTCACAATGATTATGTTCCTTTAAGACCTGTTCTAAAACCCAGGAAGAGTTCAGTGCACTCTGAAGGCCTCCAGGTTCACTGTAAACGGAGAGTGCAACACATCCCACTGGATCAGGGTGAGCTGTGTGGAACTCGTATAATTCATCAACCTATAGGTATGGTTATGCCAGCGCCAGAGATAGACATCCCTTACACACCCAGAGAAAGGAATATGTGGCAACTGGGTGTGGATTCATGGTAGCTATACACAAAGTATGTGGCCCTGCTTGGAATAGCATGTGACCTGGTCTCTGATAATCCCATTCACACAGTGCATTGTCTCCATGAAGGCATGGGTTAGTTATTCCCTGTTGTATCATGCACACATATCCTTTGTCTGTTAAGTCACATCCTGTAATGTCATATTTTCTATCTGGTATAGTGCATGCAAAACCTGCAGATTACACGTTGTCCAATTTAACCATTCTGTTACATTAGTTAGAGCATCCATTGTGGCATTTAACACTTGTTTATCAAACATTAGTTGTTGTTTCCATAAAACTACACTTTGAACTTGACCTGCATGAGCAGTTAGCATCCACATAGCAACTTCAGACAAACCAGAATGTGTATAAAAACCAGTGTTACAAAATTGTTCAATAAAAAGTTTTGTTATAAAAAACCAGTGTTACAAAATTCCCGTCACATAAAAAAAAAAACGTTTTCACCCCCCAAAAAAAACAAAAGGACCACCTGTCACACACTTTTAAGGTAGTACGATTCATCACACATAAGGGAACTTGGGACTCCACCATGATGTAACTTCCTGAGGTCACTCAGGTGGGTCTGGGCTGGATACCATGACATCAGCACAAGCAGGCAGACGAGGAACATTTCTCCCCCGCGCTCACACCAGTGACAAGGACGATGATGTCCCAGGAGCCGGCACCAGTAAGTTGGGCCAGTAAGTTTCTTCTTTTGGTCTCCAGGCGGGCCTCAGCTCCCCTGTCCACTCCCGGACCCTCATTCATCCCACCAGGCCAGGACCTGGAAACAACAGGTTAGAACTAAGGTATAGAATGACAATGATTAGTTCTCTCTCAGATTCTTTTAGATGGAATAAAAGAGGAAAAATGTCTTCAGTTATCCAAGCGCGTTTATTAAGAAATGAAAAAGGTTACATATGCAATCCTGCCAGCAGATATCTGGAGACTGTCAGCAGCACACACACACACACACACAAAACAACAGGAAAACTCTAAGTCTGTGTCTGAAAGTCTGAGGCTTGTTTCTAACTGGGATGTTCTCTATGCTCTGATAAACCAGCTGCTCTGTGGAGCTGAAACAAAACACACATAGACTCTCTGCAAAAGCTTTATTAGTCGGACCACTTTGTTTCCTCCTGGCACGTAGAACAGATAACGGGGAAGTGACTCCCCAACACCAACTCTCCTTCACTAAATAATGTAGGGAGGAAACCCAGGAAGAGTTCAGTGCGCTTCTGAAGGCCTCCAGGTTCACTGTAAAAAGTAAAATGTCAACTTCTCCACCTGCAATGGAATATTGGCTTATTGTTGTACTATGAGATTATTATAAGTCAACTTTGGATGTCAGCGTATTTACATCCTCACAATTCTCCCTTTTGATCTCTGCTAAGAGATCCCAAACGGTCTTCAGTATCGGTATCAGCCATATCGGTGTAAACGACATGCTCAGGCTGCACAGCAAGCAGGGGCATATTGAATCAGTCGGACACACAGGAAGAGAACGCACACGAATGGGGACAATACAATAATACAATTTATGTCATAAACAGGTTCCACACATCTTCATACTCAGGTGCAGTACTCAATGACATCATCAAACCCTAGTTCTCTGAGTTTTTAGCCACCATATTCATAAAATAAAACAAAATTTTAATAACTGGTGCAAAGGCACTTTGGCAGGAAAAGCGCTTTATAAATAAAGTTTGATTTGATTTGATTTGAATAAAACTAAAGCAGGGTGAGGGGATGCAGGAGAGGCACGATTCTTTTTAAATAACTTTCATCAGAACCTGCGGATCGGGATCATTGTCATCCTCATCAGGATTATCTGCGCATCCCGTGTGATATAATCCCAAGAGTCATCATTGTCAGCCAAAATGTCCCCGTCCCATTTCTCAGGGTCCCAATTGGCTCACGCTATAGTTCGCTGCACTGCTCAGCCACAAAAGGTGCAAACTTGCATTTTAGTTGGAGGTTTTTCTCTTTTGCCTTTTCTATTAACTTCAGAGACATGCATTACTGCTCGCTGAGCCACACCAGACACCCCTTCATACGGGGACTGTATATAGCTGCCAGCTGCTCTCTAGCTGTCTACTTTTTCTCTGGCAATCTCAGCCTCCTTCTGCAACAATTCCTTTTGACATTTCTCCAATTTTTCCGTCTGCTTCTTCCAAGCAGTCGCTACTACTCATCGTCGTAGCTGTAACGCTTCGGCCAGGGCTTTTTAGCAGTTACTGGGACCTTGCGGAGTGCACAGACCACCTTTTCCAGGGCTGTCCTCCATAACCATGCTTTCCAAAGATTCACACCGCCCTCCACCCCTGCCCCCAAAACCCGAGGGCTATAGAGTAACAACATGAGGTTTCCTCCCAGCCGGGGATGACAACCTTCTCTGGAGCAGCGGGTTCAGACACTTTTTCCTTTTTTTAAGCATTATGCTCGCGTAGTCTCTCGTATCCTGTTCGTGACGCCAAAAATGTTTTAATTCAGATTTTACTTTATTGCAGGATCGTGAGAGATCGGCGCAGACACAATGACAACACAAGACAGTGACTTTGCTAGAATAATGTGCTCTTTATTCCCCACAATCAGTCACATACAGTTATAACATCCGTTTTCATTTCAAGAGCTGATACATAAAAATTGCTTACCATAGCACAGAACCGGAGAGCCCAACAGTTCGAGTAAGACAAAAAGTATCAGCTGGCTGAGCATTGATCAGATCCCGCAGCAGACTCTGACTAGATTGCAAGTTGCACACCGTTTTATCAGGTCGGGCTGCGTTATCACTAGGCTGGCCAGACCCAGTGAGTAAGCATCCCTCCCTACTGACTCTCAGGCTTGGTGCAAAAATGTTGTGTTAGAGCAGAATCAAAACAAGTTATATAAGGCAATTATCAATTTATATAAGCATTAAAATGCGCATAAAGGCATAAACATAAAGCTATTCCATATCAGATGGATTCATATCATTCTTGATTTCTTACTTTTTTGCATGTTAGTCACACTTAAATGTTTCAGATCATCAAACAAATGTAAATGTGAGACAAAGATAACACAAGTAAATAGAAAATGCAGTTTTTAAATGAAGATTTTTATTAGAAAGGGGGGAAAAATCCAAACCTCCATGGCCCACCGATGTGAAAAAGTGATTGCCCCTAAACCATTAACAACTGGTTGTTCCACCCTTAGTAGCAACAACTGCAATCAAGTGTTTGTGATAACTGGCAGTGAGTCTTCTACAGCGCTGTGGAGCGCTGTGGAGCTGTATTGCTGATTTTAAACAGTATAACAGAGCAGAAACGGCTGATGTTAAAATGGCCCGGAAGAGGAAGTGCCCAAATACCGGTAAGTTCCGGTAAGCGTGATAATCCCCTATTATCACGCTTTCCGGAACTTTCCAGAATCTAGGTGTTTCCTCTTCCAGGCCATTTTAATTATAGGTGGATCAATATCTGCCTGCTCTGTTACACTTTGTAAATCAGATAAACGCCAACCATACTTAAGTTTTCATTTATTGTCGACTGAAGTGATGCTAAGGAAGAAGTGGATTAAAGCGATCAATTCGCCGCGGTGAAGGGCTGAAATTTATTATAAAACAACGTAGCACGTTTGTTTGAAGCCGGGAGACTACACAGTTGATCTTAGCAGGCTAGCATTAGCCAGCTAGTGTTTGATGACGTGCCTAACTTTGTGCGGCTGAAAACACACAAGCATCTGAAAGCGTCTCCTTTCTTGGCAGTCCCCAGTTGCCAAGGGTACAGACCCGATTTTCAGATGCTTCTGTGTTTTAAGACGCACAAAGTTATGCACGTCAGCTAATGCTAGCCTGCTAACCGCAGCTGTTAACATCATTGAAGTGACGGCTACAAACAAATGTGCTAGGTTGTTTATTATAAAGTTCAGCCCTTCACTCCGGCGAATCGCTTTGATCCACTTCTTCCTTAGTATCACTTCAGTCGGGAATCCATGAAAACTTAAGCAGGGATGGCGTTTATTCAATTTACGAAGTGGAACAGAGCAGTGACATTGGATTCAGCTACTGTTGAACTGGCCTGGAAGAGAAGCAGCTAAATGTTTTAAGTTCCGGAAACCGGAACACGGAAGCGTGATAATCCCCTATTATAAACTTTTCACTCTTTGTTTCATTGCAGCCATTTACCAAAAAAAAAAAAAGAAGTTTATTTTATTTCTCATTAATGTCACTCAGCACCCCATCTTGACAGAAAAAACAGAAATGTAGACATTTTTGCAAATTTATTAAAAAAGAAAAGCTGAAATATGACATAGTCATAAGTATTCAGACCCTTTACTCAGTACTGAGTAGAAGCACCTTCTGAGCTGGTACAGCCATGAATCTTCTTGGGAATGATGCAACAAGTTTTTCACACCTGGATTTGGATCTTCTGGTTCTTCTTGCAGATCCTCTCCAGTTCTGCAGGTTGGATGGTGAACGGTGGTGTTCAGCCATTTTCAGGTCTCCAGAGATGCTCAGTTGGGTTTAAGTCAGGGTTCTGGCTGGGCCGGTCCAGAATGGTCCAGAGTGGTTCTGATCCACTCCTTTGTTATTTCAGCTGTGTGTGAGGGTCATTGTCTTGTTGGAAGGTGAACCTTCGGCCCAGTCTGAGCTCCTGAACTCTGGAAGAGCTTTTCTTCCAGGATCTCTGTACTTGGCCGCATTCATCTTTCCTTCAACTGCAACCAGTCGTCCTGTCCCTGCAGCTGAAAAACACCCCCATACCATGATGCTGCCACCACCATGTTCCACTGTTGGGATGGTATTGGGCAGGTGATGAGCAGTGCCTGGTTTTCTCCACACATACCGCTTAGAATGAACTCCAAAAAGTTCAATCTTGGTCTCATCAGACCAGAGAATCTTATTTCTCTCAGTCTGGGAGTCCTTCATGTGTTTTTAGCAAACTCTATGCGGGCTTTCATATGTCTGCACTGAGGAGAGGCTTCCATCGGGCCGCTCTGCCATAAAGCCCCGACTGGTGGAGGCTGCAGTGATCGTTGACTTTGTGGAACTTTCTCCATCTCCCTACTGCATCTCTGGAGCTCAGCCACAGTGATCTTTGGCTTCTTCTTTACTCTCTCACCAAGGCTCTTCTCCCACCATTGCTCAGTTTGGCTGGACGGCCGGGTCTAGGAAGAGTTCTGGTCGTCCCAAACTTCTTCCATGGAAGGACAAGGAGGCCACCGTGCTCTTAGGAACCTTTAGTGCTGCAGAAACTCTTTTGTAACCTTGTCCAGATCTGTGTCTCGCCACAATTCTGTCTCTGAGCTCCTTGGACAGTTCCTTCCACCTCATGATCCTCATTTGCTCTGACATGCACTGTGAGCTGGAAGCTCTTATATAGACAGGTGTGTGTCTTTCCTAATCACGTCCAATCAGTTTAATTAAACACAGCTGGACTCCAATGAAGGAGGAGAACCATCTCAAGGAGGATCAGAGGAAATGGACAGAATATGAGTTAAATATGAGTGTCACTGCAAAGTACTGAATACTTGTGACCATGTCATATTTCAGTTTTTCTTTTTAAAGGAGTCATCACCCGGAAATCCCACTTTTTCACGTTAAAACATGTGTACTGGAACAGGACCTCAGTTATAACGTGCCAGAAACTCTGGAAAGTGAATGTAACTTCGTCTTTGAGTGCGGGCGCTCTCTTCTCACCAGAACCGGCCACAAGCACGCGCTCTTTCTCGGAATGACGTGAACTACAGAGGCTGCTAGCTGCTCAGCTAGCCTCTTTAGCGCCACCTAAAAGCAGCTGATTACCTGCCACGGAGTCGTTATGATCAGCTGTTATGACGTGAACTAGAGAGGCTGTGAGCGAGCTGATTAACTGCCAAAGCTGGTCAGAAAGGACGCTGGCAACAAGGAGGAGGAGGAGGAGGAGGAGGAGATTGCCGTGCTGAGTTGCTTCGGCAGAAATTCAGCAGTTTTCAGTGCTTTAACAGGAGGGACAGCTTTACCAGGGAGCAGTGGATTATATTTCTCAGTGAGGATGTGCAGTCGGTAAGTGTTGCTGCTGTGTAACTTATTATCTTTTGTGTCAGAGACCAGTAAACGGTGGTTGACGAGTGGACAAGCTGCTAATGTAGCTACAGAAGCTAACAGTGTTTGGTTAACTTCACGTCAGACGTCCGCTCCTTATATTCATCAGAGTCCAGCCCTTTTACTCCGGATCCTCTCCATCAACCGCACCGTTACGTTTTTATCACGTTTTCTCTGCTGGGACATCATTTCCTTCACCTGCTCTGTCCTGATGAAACTTTGTTTTGGCTTTGACGTTTGCCTCGTGAACGCGTTTACAGACAGGTCTGATTCTCGTACGTGTTCTCACCACAAACAATAGTTGGAGATAAAAAGAGGTTAAAATGAGCTCATAAAATTTCCGTCCCACCCAACTAGAATTAAAAATTCATTTGAAGATAATTTAAGAAGGATTGTGGATGTAAAACGGCAGCTTATGACACCTTTAATAAATTTGCAAAGATTGTTACATTTCTGTTTTTTTCTGTCAAGATGGGGCGCTGAGTGACATTAATGTGAAATAAAATGAACTTTTTTGATTTTAGCAAATGGCTGCAATGAAACAGAGTGAAAAGTTTAAAGGGGTCTGAATACTTTCTGTACCCACTGTACTCCTAGAAATAAGGTCCAGGTTGAAAAAAGAAACATATCCTTTAAATCTAAGGCTGAAAATAATCAGAAACTTTGAAAATGAGGAAAAAGTGGGCTTTGGTGGATCTGGTTCACCGTTGGAACAAGGCAGCAACATGCTGGAAACCAGCTTCTCTCTGGATAGAGAAAAAATGAGAATAGTGTGAAAAGCTCCAGTATTGTAGGTTCAGAGTGTCACAGTCTAATCTGGTAAGTATCTAAAACACCTCCATAAGTACCCTGAGCTTTTAAAAAGTCTCTGTCTCGGTTTAGAAGAATTCACAATCATGAGGAAGATGCTGATCTGACAGTTGTGCAGAAAACCATCATTGACTCCCTGCACAAGGTGGAAAGACACAAAAAGTGATAGAAAAGAAGCTGGATGTTCTCAGAGTGTCTCAAAGCACATTAATGGACAGTTAAGTGGAAGGAAGAAGTGTGGAAGAAAACGGTGTAGAAGCCGGAGGGCTGACAGCAGCCTGGAGAAGATGGTCAGGAAAGGACCTTTAAAAGTGTGGGAAGACTTCATAAGGAATGGAACTGTGAGCTTCATCAAGTCCAGCATCAATGCAGCCGTCTACCAGGACATTTTGGAGACCTTCATGCTTGCTTCAGTGGACCAGCTGTATGAGGATGCAGACTTCATCTTCCAGTAGGACTTGGCACCTGCCCACACTGCCAAAAGTACCAAATCCTGGTTCATTAACCATGGATCACCATGCTGGATTGGCCCCCAAACCCACCTGACCTGAACCCCATTGAAAACATGTGGGACATCGTCAGAGAAAGCTGAACGGGAAGAGAGCGAACAATAAAGAAGAGCTCAAGGCTTGTGATGGAAGCATGTTGGTCTCCATAACAGCTTAGATATGCCAAAAGCTGCTAGCATCCATGCCACGCCGGGTTAAGGAGTCATTCATGCCCCCCCACCCACCCCAACAACCCCACCCCCCCCCCCCCACCCATCCACGCCGGAAAGCCAGCCCTCCACCCAAACACAGCACCATCCCGGGGAAAGCTCAGATCCAGCCACCGTGCTCTGCACCTCCCCCGGAAAGCTCCAGCCCTCCCCCGGAAAGCTCACACCTCCCCCGGAGCTCTAGCTCCTCCCCCGCAACCGCCCCCCCCGGACGAGTCATTCATGCAAAAGGCCCAAACCAAGTATCGCCTGCAAGTTTCTAGCCATTTTTTGTATTTAAAATCCTTTTATAATTGATTTCATGCAGTATTCTATTTTTTTTGTTTTTGAGGACATTAGATTTTCTTAAGCTGTAAGTCCTAATCAGCAACATTCAAACAAATAAAAGCTTGAAATATATTGATTTGCATATTATTTACAAATTTTTCTATTGCCCTTTTAAGCTGAATGACAGAAATAAATGAACTTTTTCAGGATATTCTAATTTTGTGGGTAGTACCTGTATGATATGAACCGGGGGTTTTCAAAGTGTGAGCGAGCGAGGGCCTAATTCTTACAAGATAGGATTTAAAAACATAATAGAATGTACATTTTGCAGTATGCCACAAAGAAAATAACCAGTATGTGTGAAAATATACTATATGCCTGCCTACTATTAAAGCATATCATTCAAACGTTTAAATATAAGTATAGGATAAATATACCTAAACTTCTAGTATATCTATAAATAAATGCAAAGTAAACTTTAAGTATATTTCTGGATCAGTGCATAAACAGTAAACTGAAAGTGCACGATTTAGTAGGCTATTCTTCAAGCATACTTTTTGGTGAGGGAGTCCTCTGATGTGTGACGTGTTACTTGCCACATGATGGCGCTATCTACATGAGATGCTCCTCTGTCTTTCGGCACAAGTCCTGGACTAATTTTTGATATATTTTATTGTTAACTCTTCAAAGATAAAACATGATAGACTCGTTCCAGTTGTGTTCCTGGGAACCAATATTATGCGTTGCGCGTGATCTCAGCTGACAATAGTTCATTTAATTGACATTAAATAAGAATAGAATTGCAGGCTGCTTTAATATCTCGAGTTTCTGCCAGACTGGCTCTTATTTCCACATCAGAAACAGCTGCAACTTTCCTTCTAGACAAATGCGCGCGAACATGTCTGATATAATCAGGAGAAAATGTGTGTTTAAAAACTAAACCAGATTTGTTTTCTTGCTTAAATGCAACAGCGCATTTCATCACTTCTAATTTACTCCTCAGTTTGGATGACATAAACCCTGACTGGCCCGCGCCCCCCGCGTGCATGCCCGCAGCCTCCGCTGTTTGACAGCGAAAAAAAAGTTTTCATGCCGGTCGGTTAAAGTTCGTTGTTGCCTGTCCAGCCAATCATGGTTTTTGACGACACAAAAGTGAGGCTAAAGTTGGAGTATAAAAGGTGCGCGCTAATAAAGTATGATGCCTGTCAGTGTAGCTCGTTTTTCCAACGGCAGTGCAGCTCTCGCGCTCCTCAAGGGATCCTACTTTCCTTCCTCTGAACAAACAGAAGAAACACCCAGCCACGGAGACCATGCGACTGCCCCGGCTCGCGCTGTGCCTCAGCCTGCTGACCGCTCTGGGTCCAGTTGTCCTGAGCGAGCCAGAGACGCACCAGCAGCCCTCTACCGCGAGCCCCGCGGACGCAGAGCAGTGCGACGAGCTGCGACGTCCGGCAGCAGGTTAAAAGCATGCGGCTGAACGCCATCAAGTCGCAGATCCTGAGCAAGCTGCGCATGAAGGAGGCTCCGGAACATCAGCCGCGACGGAGCAGCAGCTCCTGCCCAAAGCGCCGCCGCTGCAGCAGCTGCTCGACCAGTACGACGTGCTGGGGGACGACAACAAGGACGCGGTCCGGGAGGACGACGACGAGCACGCGACTACCGAGACCATAATGATGATGGCCACTGAACGTAAGTGCAGGTTTTCTTCGCGCTTTTACGCACGAGTCTGAGCTCACGAGGAGCTTTAATTTCAGCTCTGAGCTCATGTTCTCATCTTTTATAAATGTTAAAATGTTACATGCTCTTGTGACGTTTTTATGATCTTTTTTTCAATAAATACTAGCGTTGCCGTTATTTTGCTTGTATAGTGTCTTTTTTCCTCTGTGCTGTGAGTTTTTGAACAAGTACCCGACTGCTGGTTGAGCACAAATGGCGCTAAAAACCTTTAAAATCTTTTTGAATAAACAGCTGGAAGTTACAGCTGATAAATGTCAGTCTGACAAACAAACATTCTCCTTCCTCCTCCTGCAGCAGAGTCCGTGGTTCAGGTGGACGGGGAGCCAAAGTGCTGTTTTTTCTCTTTTACGCCAAAGTTTCAAGCCAGTCGCGTGGTGCGTGCGCAGCTGTGGGTTCATCTGCGGCCGGCGGACGAGGCGACCACCGTGTTCCTGCAGATCTCGCGCCTGGTGCCGGTCTCAGACGGGAACAGGCACATACGGATCCGCTCCCTGAAGATCGACGTGAACGCCGGGATCAGCTCTTGGCAGAGCATCGACGTCAAGCAGGTGCTGACGGTGTGGCTGCGGCAGCCGCAGACCAACAGGGGCATCGAGATCAACGCCTTCGACTCCAGGGGGAATGATTTTAGCCGTGACCTCCGCAAAGCCGGAGAGGACGGGCTGGTGAGTCCGCAGATATCGCTTTATTCAGAAGATGTATCTGTTTAAACTAGGGATGCACGATGTTGGAATTTTGACCCCATATCCGATATGCCGATATTTTGTAAAACTCATGTGGCCGGTAACCGATATTGATCCCGATATTAAAGCTGAAAAAATAAGCAGTCATTGCAAAAAGCAGTTTTTTTTATCCGTTTACAACACCTTGAAAAATAGGGGTGGGAAAAAAATAATACACTGAAATATCGCAATATTTTCATATGCCGATATCAAATTGATATTTAAAGACATGGCATTGATCTATTTTACTTACAAAATCTCATGAGATTTCATCATTCTGTTACAAAATCTCATGATATTTTGTGAATTCCCGTGAGATTTTGAAACAGAACAATGAAATATCGCAAGATTTCATTAGTAAAATAGATCGATAACACGTTTTTAAATATCAATGTGATATCAACATATGAAAACATTGCGATATTTCTCTGTACTAACATTTTTTCCCACCCCCAGTCTTTAGAAGTTTTAAAGTCTGTAAAAAAGAAGAGTCGAAGAAGAGGAGGAAGAAATGGGCTGATCAGTTAACAGTTAAATATTGGTGGGGTGGCTGATGTCTGATACTCAGTTTTAAGGCTGATATAGGCCGATACAGATAGGGAGCGGATGATATCGTGCATTCCTAAATTATAGATGAGTTCTACAAGCTTTCGCAGAGGAAAGTTGAAGGATTTACTATCCGGCGTATTAGACTGAGAACTTCCAGAGAGGTTTTCAGAGGCAGAGAAGCTGCAGAATCAGCAGGTGGTAAAACATTCCAGCCTTTCAGATATAAAAGAGCTGTTAATCAGCACAGGCACCTGCATCTGGACCAACGCCTGCCACATCACCTTAAATCTCACTGCTTCATTACATAAAAGTTCACCCATTCCACATTCCTGAAAGTGCTCTGTGTGACTTTGCAAATCAGAGTAATTGCCTGAGCACACACACACACTCACAGCGACTATCGATGACAAACACACCTCACGCATCTCCAAAGCTGGCACCAGACTGGCGGTAATTAGAAAACCTAGACAGCTGTGGGATGATTTCATTTCTCCAGAACTCAAAGTTTCATAATATTATGGAGTCAGTCAGAGAGTCTTCCTGTGTGCTTTCCTTAACCGTTTCTGGAGGTGAAGATCTCCGAGGGCCCCGGCGGGCCCGGAGAGACTCGGACCTGGACTTCGATAGAACTCCCTGGATCCCGGGGCTGCCGCCATCTGGCTTACGGTGGACTCTCTGAGGACTTCGGCTGGGACTGGATTATCGCTCCCAAGCGCTACAAGGTTAACCACTGCTCCTGAGAGGCAGAGTTCATGCACCTGCAGAAGTACCCTCACACCCACCTGGTGAATACAACTTCGGGGACGCGGGCTCTGCTGCACCCCCTTTTCTACCTCAAGATGTCGCCCATCATTACGTTCTTACTTCAACTGCGAGGAGCAGATCATCTATGGCAAGATCCCTCCATGGTGGTGTGGACAGCTGCGGCTGCTCCTGAGTTGTTGCTGGGGGTGGGGGCAGGGCGGGGCTGAGCTCAGACCCACCCCCACCCCAGCTCCAGACTTTGACTCCAGCAGCTCCAGCGCTTTCCTGCAGACACGCTGCAGTAGAAAACCAGATAGAGGCCAGCAACCAGCTCTCCAAGGTCCTGCCGCAGGCCCGAGCCCCCCCCCCCCCCCCCCGCCCAAAAAAAAAAAAAAAAAAAAAAAAAATCCCAGGTGCCAGGTGGATGCAGGAGTCACACACACACATGCTGGACCTCAGACTGAATGTGGACTAGAAATGATCAGAATTATCTAAACATGTTTCCTTCTGTCTGTCTCCCCATCCACATACTGGCTGATCATACCTTGGTATCATGCCTTCTCCCTCCACTATGCCCTAGTACACTCCAGCATAATCTCCACACAAAAGTTAACGCACGTTTATGCATCACACTCGCTTATGTTTGTGATAACTCACCTTCTGTGCTGGTGTTTTCAGAGAGAAACCAGGATTCCCTCCAGGACTTTGCAGAAGCTTGGACACCAGTGAGACTTTTAGAGCGGGTGACCTTGACCAGCGGTCAGAGCACCCAACTGACATACACCACAGACCCCCCCCCCGGACCGATACACCCGCGCGGACCCCCCCCCCCCCCCCGGACCGACACACCACAAACACACACCCCCGGACCGATGCACCACAAACACACACCCCGGACCGATGCACCATAGACACACCCCGGACAGATACACCACAGACCCCTCCTGAGACCAATACACCACAGACACACACCCGGAACGATACACCACACACACACACCCCCGGACCGATACACCACACACACACACCCCCGGACCGACACACCTGCCAGACACACCCCGGACGCATACACCACACACACACACCCCCGGACTGATACACCACACACACACACCCCGGACCGATACACCACACACACACACACCCCGGACCGATACACCACACACACACACCCCCGGACCGATACACCAGACACACCCCCGGACCGATACACCACACAAGACACACCCCCGGACCGATACACCACACACACACACCCCCCCGGACAGATACACCACAAACACACACCCCTGGACCGATGCACCACAAACACACACCCCGGACCGAGACACCACAGACACACCCCCCCCGGATAGATAGCCCACAGACCCCCTCCCAGACTAATACACCACAGACACACACCTCGGAAACAGATACACTCCACACACACACACCCCTGACTGATACACCACAGACACACACCCCCGGACTGATACACCGCAGACACACCCCTGACCGATACACCACAGACACACACCCCCGGGACTGATACACCACACCACACACACCCCCGGACTGATACACCACAGACACACACCCCCGGACTGATACACCACAGACACACACCCCCGGACCGATACACCACAGACACACCCCCGGACCGGCACACCACAGACACACACCCCGGACCGACACACCACAGACACACACCCGGAACGATACACCACAGACACACCCCCGGACTGATACACCACAGATACACACCTGGAACGGATACAACCACTGACACACCTCGACTGATACACCACACACACCCCCTGACTGATACACCACACACACACACCCCCGGACCGATACACCACACACACACCCCCCCGGACCGATACACCACAGACACACCCCCGGACTGATACACCAACACATGTATACCCCCGGACTGATACACCACAGACACACACTCCCCCGGACCGATACACCACAGACACACCCCCGGACCGATACACCACAGACACACCCCCGGACTGATACACCACAGACACACACCCCCGGACCGATACACCACACAGACACACCCCCGGACCGATACACCACAGACACACACCCCTGACCGACACACCACAGACACACACCCGGAACGATACACCACAGACACACCCCCGGACTGATACACCACAGACACACACCCCCGGACCGATACACCACAGACACACACCCCCGGACCGATACACCACAGACACACACCCGGAACGATACACCACAGACACACCCCCGGACCGATACACCACAGACACACACCCGGACCGATACACCACAGACACACACCCGGACCGATACACCACAGACACACACCCGGACTGATACACCACACACACACACCTGCAGCACTCCTGTTAAAGGGGGAGAACACCCACAGAATGACGCTTTGTCATCTTCTCCTCATCCTCATGGTGAGCAAGACTCTGGAGCACTTTTTTAATATGTCAAACGCAGCCAGAGAGCTGGGGGGGGGGTCATTATCCACCAACTTTCATATAATGGAGTTCACCGGGGTCCGAGCCAAAAAGGTCCATAAAGTCCACAAAACCTGTCAATATTCCTCCAAACTGCTCGTCCAATGTAATCCAAGTGTCCTGAGTGAAAAGCTCCAGAATTTACTGGAAACATCATTTATTAGATTTTTATAGCCTAAATAGTAGAACATGTTGCAAGCAAAGCGCGCCCCTCGAGCGTATGACACTACGGAAGCCGCAGCAGACGAGATCACACGTTCTTATTGTCTTTCTTTCTTTGTTTTAAATCAATTTTCCTCTCATATTTGTCCACAGCCCGTTCGCTCTTAGCACACCAAAAACAGCAAATTTTTTTCTCCTACGCTTAGAATTAGAGAAGTCGTTGAAACCCACAGCTTCCGTAGTGTCGTGAACTCGCATGCTTTGCAGCAGCTACATGTTCAACTGTTTAAGCTATAAAAATCCACTAAATGATGGTTTCCAGTAAATTCTTGGACGCTACCCACTCAGGACACTTGATTACATTGGACGAGCAGAAAGGAGGAATATTGACAAGTTTTTGTGGACTTTTATGGGACCTTTTTGGTTCAGTCGCTAGTGAACTCCATTATATGAGAAGGCTTTGGGAAACCCCCCCCAGAGATATCCGGCTGCATTTGAGATATTAAAAAGTGCTCCAGAGTCTTTCTCAGCATGAGGATGAGGAGAAGATGAAGGAGCATCATTCTGTGGGTGTACCACACACCCCCGGTGTGAAACCCTCCGTCCTGTTTTACCACAAACAGCAGAACGTGGGAACGAACCCCTGGTTCAGACGGGGAACCCAGCCGTCAGCGCCCACCACCCCCGGCTCAAACCCTGACCGGCCCGGCACACTTGAATCACTCTGATGGTAAATTCATCTTACTGGACAGAAGGACTTGAACAGTGAATGCAGCACAGATGAAGATGTGTTTAAGACAGAGAGGACAGATTGACATGTGAGAATGTTGAGATCATGCGTAAAAACATCTCTGTCTTACAAACAACACCGTTTGCACTATGGCACACCAATAGGAAGAATTGGTTGCTACAAAAGTTGTAAAAACTGATTTTGATATGTTTGCTAATTTGTATTGTATACAGTTGTTTCCATTAGTTGTCTTTTAAGCCACTGATGGTAAATGTATAAAACCACAATGTAGCACGATAAAAAAGATGTAATAACAGCGACTATATTCTTGTTTTAACTAATAAAGTCTCTAGCTTGTTTGTGGGAGTTATTTCTTTCAGCAGCTTTATGTTTGGGTGCATCATATATACAGACAAATCTGTCATTTGCAAATTTCCCAAATTTAATAATCTTTTCTTTTTATTAATTTGTTTTTATTTAAGAAATGATCTTGTTTTTTTCATAATTTTCTTGTTTAATTAATAGTCTTTAATTTTATTAATTTAAGAAGTAATCCTTTTTTAATTTAAGAAACCATCTTTTTTTTATTAATTTTTATTCAAGAAATAATCTTTTTTATTTGTTTTTTAAAGAAGTAATCTATTAATTTAAGAAATCTTATTTTCAAAATCTTAATAAAAAATTATTAATTTTTTTAATAGATAATCTTAATTTCTAATTAATTATTTTATTGAAGAAATAATCTTTTATTTCTTTTAATTCTAGAAATAATCTTATTTTTTATTAATTTTTTATTTAAGAAAAATTTTTTAATTTTAAATTAATTTTAAATTAATTTTAAAAATGATAAATGGTGTTAATAAAAATGTTTAAAAGCATGCAAAGTTGTGGGAAAGCTCCGGGAGGAGCTCGCGGTGGTGCAGTCCAGTCCTGATGCAGTATCACAACACTGGAGCCTGATTTCACTCCAGCAGCTGAGAATCTTTATGTCTTCAGCACATGTGCAACCTGATCGCCTCCGCGGCCTCACCGTGCGCATTCAGCCTCTACCTGCTGCACCTGCACCGTCCCCTCCCCACCGGCTCATTTCCCTGACTCTGCTTTTCTCCCCTCTCCCCCCAGTGCGGGGATGTTGGGGGTACTGCAGTCTAATGAGAGGATGTGAACTGTGGCGCGCGCTGACAGCGTGACCTATCCGACTGAAGCCTGACTTCCGCCCAGTAGAGGGCGAGTGGAGCGCTGCCCGTGAGAGCCACTTCCTTTCCTGCTGGGAGCTGGAAACCTGCCACGAAGATCGGCCACAGCGCAGAGCTGACCCGGGTGGATCCACAGAGCCCCGCGTGAGGGGGAGGGAGCGTAGAAAAGTGCAGATCTGAAGCCACAGCAGCAATGGCCCAGTCTGGACCAGTTTACTGCCCACGCGTGTCCTCCTCCATCTGCAGCCTGACATGGGCATGAACTTTTTATGAGTCTGGGTCAGTGACAAATCCAGCGTCCAAAACGACATTTTAAAAAGTTTTCTCAAAATGGATGGAAGCATATTTTCTAGTCAGGAACATGATAAAAACAGTCATGTTTGTTAAATTACATTTCAAACTGTTCAGGTGGCCAATTATCTACAATAAATATGCATGTATGCTCATGATTTATCCTGTCAAATCTTTGGCAAGTATACTTGGACTCTTACGTTAGCTTAGTATTCGCATGTTAATACATAAATGTTTCAACTTTGTTATAAAATAACTTTTTCATAGTTTTACATCGGCTGTACCAGCTAACATTGAAAGTGTACCAGTCTACCTATGAGTTGGAGAAAAGCCAAATTTATCCATATTTTTATAGAGAAAACAAACCTTTTCACTCACCAGTAACATCTACTGGGATCCTCTGTCTGCAGCAGCATCGTGTTTGCTGTTACTACCTCTTTATTATACAATTAAAGTCATGTTTCTATGGTTACACCAATTCTGACATTTTAGGACGTACAAATTGTTGGACAAAAATGTTTAAATGATCTCAAAAGCTTTAAACTATTACTCTATATAAAGGTTGGCTTATTTGAAAGATTTTAAACAAAAAATTATGCCAAGAGATTTTATTTTTAATTCATTATCATCAAAACACCATATTTAAAAGTTTTCTTTAGTGTGATCATTTGCTTGGACAGTTGCACGATCTGACATTTTAGGGGTTGTGACGTCAAAAACATAAAAACATATATTATTGGAATGTGCTGAAAATGTATGAAACTAGAGAATTTTTATAGAATAAAATGATGCATGTAATGGATTTATCAGATTATTTAAAAAAAGCAATGACACACTCGGACACAAAAACATGCACATCATGTCAATGACCCGTCTCCAACAGCCTCCAGCTGTTTACTCTAATAATGACACATGCTTCAAGAATCAGACACTTAATGCAACAACATCACTGCTCCTATAAGCGATGTTTGTCCTCCACAGCCAGTCTGTTAATGCAGCAGGTGCCTGGAGCAGGAGCAGCAGAAGACGAGTGAAGCGGGGAGGAAACTCAGCCACTTCACGGTCTGCGCTCTCCAGCTGCTGCTGAGCAGGAGCTGGGAAACATTCAGCCTGAGCATCGTTACATCTGTCAGAGCTGGACCCTGGAGGACCGTAATCCGCCAGCGACATTCCACCTCTGACAGGTGAGGAAGTCGGAGCGAGGGAAGAAGGATGTTAGGGGGTAGGGAGTAGTCCAAGGCAGCTGGAGACGCTGTTATTGGACTGGATTCCTGTTGTGTAAAGTTAATAGAAAGTTAAACGGCAGAGCAAGCCTTCATAAATGAGACATCACATTCCTGATCAAGTTTTATACCAGCGTAACACTGAAACATCATCTTCTCATCATCAACATTAATGAAATCTGACTTGCAGTATTTAAGATATGCGGTAGGAAATGATGGAAACATCATATGAAGCTAAACTGTAACTGAAATGCATTTAACTTGACCAGTTACAGCGGGAGGGAGGGGGGGGGGGGGGGTTGAACACATCAACATTTTTCTCAGAAAATATTTTTTTAGTTGAGCTATTGACATGAAATTTCACCAGATGTCGGCAACAACCCAAGTAATGCACACATACAAAGAAATCCTAACATTTCTGTCCATAAATGAAGTTATGTAATATAGTAAAATGACACAGGAATAAGTATTGAAATTCATGAAGAAATGGAGACAAAAAGATCTGAAAGCCACAAGAAAGCAGCTGGAGTCTGTCAGTATTTAGAAAGTAATCCTGTCCCCTATCAGAGCAAAGTAATAGTCAGTATGCTTTAGTCCCACTGATGCCTTTTAAAGGTTTCTCATCACCAAGGTGTCAGACAAGAAGCATTGCATGATGGGTAAAAGCAAAGAGCTGTCTAAAGACCTACACAACCTTCTTATTGCAAACACACTGAAGACATTGGTTCCAGGTGCATTTGTAAACTTGTGAAAAAGTTCCAGTGAGCACCATTGGGACCATCATCCGGAAGTGGAAAGAACACGGCATGGTCAGAAAGCGGCCACGGCCAGGTGCTCCTCACAAGATTTCAGACAGAGGAGTCAGAACAATCATCAGAAAGCTTCTCCAACAGCCCAGGACCACCTGTGGAGAGCTTCAGAAAGACCTGGAACCAGCAGCTACAGTTGTTTCAGAGAAAACAAGAAGGAATGCACTCAACCGCCATGGCCATGAAGGCCATGGTGGCTGCACCATTGCACGTGTTGTGCCCCTAAGGTGGGGTAAGAATGGGAGAGAGTGAAACGAAACACCAGAACGCAGTTCTCCCGCCCACTCGTCTGTAATAGTGTGAGGGGGAAAAAGTGCGCGACTCCCCTGCTGGAGCCCCGAGGTAACACCTTAAACCAACACAAATTATGGTGCAGCCTCTGTTTGCTGTCTCCCCCTAATGAATAACACGTAAACTAATCACAAAAATCTGCAATATGACATTGACACGATTAAATGCCTGAAAAGTAACAACTTTTGGATATTACCCGTTACATACGCACACCACGCAAGACTCTGTTTCTGAAGAAAAAGCAGGTTGATGCTGGTTTGAAGTTTGTAACACAACATCTGGACAAACCCATGACATTCTGGGAAACATAGTCTGGCCGGAGGAGACTCCAGAACTGAACTCTGCAGATGTCATAAGACACAACATGTTTGGAGGAGAAATGGCACCAAAAACACCATAGCAACAGTGAAGTTTGGAGGTGGGAACATCATGGTGGAGGCTGTCTTTCAGCATGTGGTACTGGCAGACTTCATATCATTGAAGGAAGAATGAATGGAGGAAAGTAGAGAGACATTCTGGACCAGAATCTGCTGAAGATGAAAAGAGGATGGATCTTTCAGCAAGACGACCGTCCCACCACACAGCCAA
>JALJCO010001273.1:82500-135054 GCA_023101725.1 Atherinomorus stipes | reverse complement strand
CCTGTCACACACACACACCTCCTCACCAGCCTCCCTGTCACACCCACACACCTCCTCACCAACCTCCCTGTCACACCCACACACCTCCTCACCAGCCTCCCTGTCACACCCACACACACCTCCTCACCAGCCTCCCTGTCACACCCACACACCCTCCTCACCAGCCTCCCTGTCACACCCACACACCTCCTCACCAGCCTCCCTGTCACACCCACACACCTCCCCTCACCAGCCTCCCTGTCACACCCACACACCTCCTCACCAGCCTCCCTGTCACACCCACACACCTCCTCACCAGCCTCCCTGTCACACCCACACACCTCCTCACCAGCCTCCCTGTCACACCCACACACCCCCTCACCAGCCTCCCTGTCACACCCACACACCTCCTCACCAGCCTCCCTGTCACACCCACACACCTCCCTCACCAGCCTCCCTGTCACACCCACACACCTCCCTCACCAGCCCCTGCCACACCCACACACCTCCTCACCAGCCTCCCTGTCACACCCACACACCTCCTCACCAGCCTCCCTGTCACACCCACACACCTCCTCACCAGCCTCCCTGTCACACCCACACACCTCCTCACCAACCTCCCTGTCACACCCACACACCCCCTCACCAGCCTCCCTGTCACACACACACACCTCCTCACCAGCCTCCCTGTCACACCCACACACCTCCTCACCAGCCTCCCTGTCACACCCACACACCTCCCTCACCAGCCTCCCTGTCACACACACACACCTCCTCACCAGCCTCCCTGTCACACCCACACACACTCCCCTCACCAGCCTCCCTGTCACACCCACACACCCCTCCCCACCAACCTCCCTGTCACACCCACACACCTCCTCACCAGCCTCCCTGTCACACCCACACACACCTCCTCACCAGCCTCCCTGTCACACCACACACCTCCTCACCAGCCTCCCTGTCACACACACACACCTCCTCACCAGCCTCCCTGTCACACCCACACACCTCCTCACCAGCCTCCCTGTCACACCCACACACCTCCCCTCACCAGCCTCCCTGTCACACCCACACACCTCCTCACCAGCCTCCCTGTCACACCCACACACCTCCTCACCAGCCTCCCTGTCACACCCACACACCTCCTCACCAGCCTCCCTGTCACACCCACACACCTCCTCACCAGCCTCCCTGTCACACCCACACACCTCCTCACCAGCCTCCCTGTCACACCCACACACCTCCTCACCAGCCTCCCTGTCACACCCACACACCTCCTCACCAGCCTCCCTGTCACACCCACACACCTCCTCACCAGCCTCCCTGTCACACCCACACACCCCCTCACCCGCCTCCCTGTCTCACCCACACACCTCCTCACCAGCCTCCCTGTCACACCCACACACCTCCTCACCAGCCTCCCTGTCACACCCACACACCCTCCTCACCAGCCTCCCTGTCACACCCACACACCTCCTCACCAGCCTCCCTGTCACACCCACACACCTCCCTCACCAGCCTCCCTGTCACACCCACACACCTCCTCACCAGCCTCCCTGTCACACCCACACACCTCCCTCACCAGCCTCCCTGTCACACCCACACACCTCCTCACCAGCCTCCCTGTCACACCCACACACACCTCCTCACCAGCCTCCCTGTCACACCCACACACCTCCCCACCAGCCTCCCTGTCACACCCACACACCTCCTCACCAGCCTCGCTGTCACACCCACACACACCTCCTCACCAGCCTCCCTGTCACACCCACACACCTCCTCACCAGCCTCCCTGTCACACCCACACACCTCCTCACCAGCCTCCCTGTCACACCCACACACCTCCTCACCAGCCTCCCTGTCACACCCACACACCTCCTCACCAGCCTCCCTGTCACACCCACACACCCCCTCACCAGCCTCCCTGTCACACCCACACACCTCCTCACCAGCCTCCCTGTCACACCCACACACACCTCCTCACCAGCCTCCCTGTCACACCCACACACCTCCTCACCAGCCTCCCTGTCACACCCACACACACCTCCTCACCAGCCTCCCTGTCACACCCACACACCTCCTCACCAGCCTCCCTGTCACACCCACACACCTCCTCACCAGCCTCCCTGTCACACCCACACACCCTCCTCACCAGCCTCCCTGTCACACCCACACACCCCCTCACCAGCCTCCCTGTCACACCCACACACACCTCCTCACCAGCCTCCCTGTCACACCCACACACCTCCTCACCAGCGTCCCTGTCACACCCACACACCTCCTCACCAGCCTCCCTGTCACACACACACACCTCCTCACCAGCCTCCCTGTCACACCCACACACACCTCCTCACCAGCCTCCCTGTCACACCCACACACCTCCTCACCAGCCTCCCTGTCACACCCACACACCTCCTCACCAGCCTCCCTGTCACACCCACACACCTCCTCACCAGCCTCCCTGTCACACCCACACACCTCCTCACCAGCCTCCCTGTCACACCCACACACCTCCTCACCAGCCTCCCTGTCACACCCACACACACCTCCTCACCAGCCTCCCTGTCACACCCACACACCTCCTCACCAGCCTCCCTGTCACACCCACACACCTCCTCACCAGCCTCCCTGTCACACCCACACACACCTCCTCACCAGCCTCCCTGTCACACCCACGCACCTCCTCACCAGCCTCCCTGTCACACCCACGCACCTCCTCACCAGCCTCCCTGTCACACCCACACACCTCCTCACCAGCCTCCCTGTCACACCCACACACCTCCTCACCAGCCTCCCTGTCACACCCACGCACCTCCTCACCAGCCTCCCTGTCACACCCACACACCTCCTCACCAGCCTCCCTGTCACACACACACACCTCCTCACCAGCCTCCCTGTCACACCCACACACCTCCTCACCAGCCTCCCTGTCACACCCACACACCTCCTCACCAGCCTCCCTGTCACACCCACACACCTCCTCACCAGCCTCCCTGTCACACCCACACACCTCCTCACCAGCCTCCCTGTCACACCCACGCACCTCCTCACCAGCGTCCCTGTCACACCCACGCACCCCCTCACCAGCCTCCCTGTCACACACACACACCTCCTCACCAGCCTCCCTGTCACACCCACACACACCTCCTCACCACCTCACTTCACACCCACACACCTCCTCACCAGTCTCCCTGTCACACCCACACACACCTCCTCACCAACCTCCCTGTCACACCCACACACACCTCCTCACCAGCCTCCCTGTCACACCCACACACCTCCTCACCAGCCTCCCTGTCACACCCACACACCTCCTCACCAGCCTCCCTGTCACACACACACACCTCCTCACCAGCCTCCCTGTCACACCCACACACCTCCTCACCAGCCTCGCTGTCACACCCACGCACCTCCTCACCAGCGTCCCTGTCACACCCACGCACCCCCTCACCAGCCTCCCTGTCACACACACACACCTCCTCACCAGCCTCCCTGTCACACCCACACACACCTCCTCACCAGCCTCACTGTCACACCCACACACCTCCTCACCAGCCTCCCTGTCACACCCACACACACCTCCTCACCAGCCTCCCTGTCACACCCACACACACCTCCTCACCAGCCTCCCTGTCACACCCACACACCTCCTCACCAACCTCCCTGTCACACCCACACACTCCCTCACCAGCCTCCCTGTCACACCCACACACCCCCCCTCACCAGCCACCCTGTCACACCCACACACCTCCTCACCAGCCTCCCTGTCACACCCACACACACCTCCTCACCAGCCTCGCTGTCACACCCACACACCTCCTCACCAGCCTCCCTGTCACACCCACACACCTCCTCACCAGCCTCCCTGTCACACCCACACACCTCCTCACCAGAGTCTCTGTCACACCCACACACCTCCTCACCAGCCTCCCTGTCACACCCACACACCTCCTCACCAGCCTCCCTGTCACACCCACACACCTCCTCACCAGCCTCCCTGTCACACCCACACACCTCCTCACCAGCCTCCCTGTCACACCCACACACCTCCTCACCAGCCTCCCTGTCACACCCACACACCTCCTCACCAGCGTCCCTGTCACACCCACACACCTCCTCACCAGCCTCCCTGTCACACCCACACACCTCCTCACCAACCTCCCTGTCACACCCACACACCTCCTCACCAGTCTCCCTGTCACACCCACACACCTCCTCACCAACCTCCCCTGTTACACCCACACACCTCCTCACCAGCCTCCCTGTCACACCCACACACCTCCTCACCAGCCTCCCTGTCACACCCACACACCTCCTCACCAGCCTCCCTGTCACACCCACACACCCTCCTCACCAGCCTCCCTGTCACACCCACACACCTCCCTCACCAGCCTCCCTGTCACACCCACACACACCTCCTCACCAGCCTCCCTGTCACACCCACACACCTCCTCACCAGCCTCCCTGTCACACCCACACACCTCCTCACCAGCCTCCCTGTCACACCCACACACACTCCTCACCAGCCTCCCTGTCACACCCACACACCTCCTCACCAGCCTCCCTGTCACACCCACACACCTCCTCACCAGCCTCCCTGTCACACCCACACACCTCCTCACCAGCCTCCCTGTCACACCCACACACCTCCTCACCAGCCTCCCTGTCACACCCACACACCTCCTCACCAGCGTCCCTGTCACACCCACGCACCTCCTCACCAGCCTCCCTGTCACACCCACACACCTCCTCACCAGCCTCCCTGTCACACCCACACACCTCCTCACCAGCCTCCCTGTCACACCCACACACCTCCTCACCAGCCTCCCTGTCACACCCACACACCTCCTCACCAGCCTCCCTGTCACACCCACACACCTCCTCACCAGTCTCCCTGTCACACCCACACACACCTCCTCACCAGCGTCCCTGTCACACCCACGCACCTCCTCACCAGCGTCCCTGTCACACACACACACCTCCTCACCAGTCTCCCTGTCACACCCACACACACCTCCTCACCAGCCACCCTGTCACACCCACACACCTCCTCACCAGCCTCCCTGTCACACCCACACACCTCCTCACCAGTCTCCCTGTCACACCCACACACACCTCCTCACCAGCCTCGCTGTCACACCCACACACCTCCTCACCAGCGTCCCTGTCACACCCACACACCTCCTCACCAGTCTCCCTGTCACACCCACACACACCCTCCTCACCAGCCTCGCTGTCACACCCACACACCTCCTCACCAGCCTCCCTGTCACACCCACACACCTCCTCACCAGCGTCCCTGTCACACCCACACACCTCCTCACCAGCCTCCCTGTCACACCCACACACCTCCTCACCAGACTCCCTGTCACACCCACGCACCTCCTCACCAGAGTCTCTGTCACACCCACACACACCTCCTCACCAGCCTCCCTGTCACACCCACACACACCTCCTCACCAGCGTCCCTGTCACACCCACACACCTCCTCACCAGTCTCCCTGTCACACCCACACACCTCCTCACCAGCCTCGCTGTCACACCCACACACCTCCTCACCAGCGTCCCTGTCACACCCACACACCTCCTCACCAGTCTCCCTGTCACACCCACACACCTCCTCACCAGCCTCCCTGTCACACCCACACACCTCCTCACCAGCCTCGCTGTCACACCCACACACCTCCTCACCAGTCTCCCTGTCACACCCACACACCTCCTCACCAGACTCCCTGTCACACCCACACACCTCCTCACCAGACTCCCTGTCACACCCACACACCTCCTCACCAGAGTCTCTGTCACACCCACACACACCTCCTCACCAGTCTCCCTGTCACACCCACACACCTCCTCACCAGCGTCCCTGTCACACCCACACACCTCCTCACCAGACTCCCTGTCACACCCACACACCTCCTCACCAGCCTCCCTTTCACACCCACACACACCTCCTCACCAGCGTCCCTGTCACACCCACACACACCTCCTCACCAGCCTCCCTGTCACACCCACACACCTCCTCACCACACTCCCTGTCACACCCACACCTCCTCACCAGCCTCCCTGTCACACCCACACACCTCCTCACAAGCCTCCCTGTCACACCCACACACACCTCCTCACCAGCCTCCCTGTCACACCCACACACACCTCCTCACCAGCCTCGCTGTCACACCCACACACCTCCTCACCAGCCTCCCTGTCACACCCACACCTCCTCACCAGCCTCCCTGTCACACCCACACCTCCTCACCAGCCTCCCTGTCACACCCACACACCTCCTCACCAGCCTCCCTGTCACACCCACACACCTCCTCACCAGCCTCCCTCTCACACCCACACACCTCCTCACCAGTCTCCCTCTCACACCCACACACCTCCTCACCAGCCTCCCTGTCACACCCACACACCTCCTCACCAGCCTCCCTGTCACACCCACACACCTCCTCACCAGCCTCCCTGTCACACCCACACACCTCCTCACCAGCCTCCCTGTCACACCCACACACCTCCCCTCACCAGTCTCCCTGTCACACCCACACACACCTCCTCACCAGCCTCCCTGTCACACCCACACACCTCCTCACCAGCCTCCCTGTCACACCCACACACCTCCTCACCAGTCTCCCTCTCACACCCACACACCTCCTCACCAGCCTCCCTGTCACACCCACACACCTCCTCACCAGTCTCCCTCTCACACCCACACACCCTCCTCACCAGCCTCGCTGTCACACCCACACACCTCCTCACCAGCCTCCCTGTCACACCCACACACCCCCCCTCACCAGCCTCCCTGTCACACCCACACACCTCCTCACCACACTCCCTGTCACACCCACACACCTCCTCACCAGCCTCCCTGTCACACCCACACACCTCCTCACCAGCCTCCCTGTCACACCCACACACCCTCCTCACCAGCCCCCCTGTCACACCCACACACCTCCTCACCAGCCTCCCTGTCACACCCACACACACCTCCTCACCAGCCTCCCTGTCACACCCACACACCTCCCTCACCAGCCTCCCTGTCACACCCACACACCTCCTCACCAGCCTCCCTGTCACACCCACACACCTCCTCACCAGCCTCCCTGTCACACCCACACACCTCCTCACCAGCCTCCCTGTCACACCCACACACCTCCTCACCAGCCTCCCTCACCCCCACCACCCCTCCCAGCCCCCCTGTCACACCCACACACCTCCTCACCAGCCTCCCTGTCACACCCACACACCTCCTCACCAGCCACCCTGTCACACCCACACACCTCTCCTCACCAGCCTCCCTGTCACACCCACACACCTCCTCACCAGCCTCCTCACCAGCCTCGCTGTCACACCCACACACCTCCTCACCAGCCTCCCTGTCACACCCACACACCTCCTCACCAGCCTCCCTGTCACACCCACACACCTCCTCACCAACCTCCCTGTCACACCCACACACCTCCTCACCAGCCTCCCTGTCATACCCACACACCTCCTCACCAGTCTCCCTGTCACACCCACACACCTCCTCACCAGCCTCCCTGTCATACCCACACACACCTCCTCCCCCACCTCCCTTCACACCCACCACCTCCTCACCAGCCTCCCTGTCACACCCACACACCTCCTCACCAGCCTTTTTGGAGGTCTTTTCTCTTCTGACTGTCTGACAACACACATGCAGGATGTGGTCGTGCACGAGTCGTGCTTGTCGTCTAAGTGCAGAAGCAGAAAACATCTGAAACCTGCAGGACAGCCTGCCTCAAGGACCCGACCTGGACATTCCTGGAATATAAGGACCTTTGAAAAAGGACCCTCTTACCCGACCTCCAGTGGGTCCTGGGTTGCCTTCTCATAAACACACACACTAAAAACTGCTGGGTGTAATATAACCCAATTTGAGTTACTTTATAAAGCGAAGGAGCGCCGTTAGCAGCAGGCTAACGCCCGCGCGGTTCAGTTTTTCCTCCTTTCTGCTCTGCCTCCCAGCTGCTGGATCATGCCACATTTTTAAACTAAAAAATTAAATTTCCCCTTAAATAATTTGTTTCCCTTAAATCAAGTTTTTAAATTAAGATTTAATGTAGTTTTGACTAGTTTCTGAGATAGTACTTATGTTTATTAATCCCTGTTCATATTTTGCTTTTTTGTTAATAATACTCAATGAAGGCTCTTTCATTCAAGAAAAACTGCTCTCACAGCTACAGCAGATTAACCACTGATTATATATATATATTTTTTTTTTCATTTCTGCAAATTTTACCAATGTTGATCAAGGTCTAGGATGTGACGAGCTGCCCTTTTATTACAACTTTCTTTCAGTAGCTCTGAAAGGTCATGATGGCTGCCTCAAATCCATCCACATCTGCCATGAGACCAAAACCTGCAAGTACCCGTCTTGGCAACTTCAGACTGCAGTTTCCACATTGAAATGCATCATATTTATAATATCATTTATCTAATATTGATTAAGGCCATAAATGTACTGTTTTGGTCAGCTGTTGCCCGTTTCTTGTTATTTAGCAACATAGGATAGTGAGAGTACTTTCAGCTGATCCAGCTGTTCAACTATCATCAACTCAGTCCTTTATTGTACTATTTTTTCTGTCCCCATAGACAACATTTGGATAATTGGGGACAGCTCCATCCGCGGTGGTGCCCAGAGAGCTGCAGAGACCATTGGAGGAAATCTGGGGCTCCGTGATGTCAGGATCTCCTGGTCCGGCTGGGGTGGATTACGGTGGGACAGCGTTCTCCCCTTCATTTCCCTGCGAGGAAGAGCAGCTCCTGATGCCCTCATCATCCATTGTGGCGGTGGTGACCTCATGGAGGAGGATCTGCTCCAGCTCCACCTGCAGCCCCCCACGTGTCCCCCTTCGTCTCAGTCATCACCCAGAGGTGCAGATGGAGGGTGTAGTGATCTCAAGCCTAAAGGTCTCAGCAAAAGGATACACACATCTAACCAAATATACTTTGGGACACATACTGATTGATAAAGGCCACATTTGGATGTAAAACAGACGTCCCAAGGAGGAATTTTGCTCGGAGAAGGACCTTCTCTGAGTAATCACTGATTTATGGTCCTGAGGACAACTCAGGAGAGGACCTGCATTTTGGTAAAACAAACAGTCCAATCGGTGAACTTTGAACCCATCCTCCAAGCTTGGAGATACCACAGTATACTCCTTCACAGTATTTACGACCTGCTATAAATTGGTTCCGTATAGACAATTTTTGTAATGTGTTCTTAACATCCAAGAACTGTTTTATATTATCAGGAAAGTAAGCTCATGTTAATCTCATGATGAAGACTTTTTCTTTTGATATGCAACATGACATACACTTTGGTGATTAGAAACTAGACGTTTCTTCCCAAATTCACATCACATCCATTCCAGGATTTGCTGCATAAAGGTGAAGAAAGAGACACTTTACCCAACTGCTGAAATCCACTCTTTATGTTAGAAATGGACTTCCTCATATCAAATGATGTCTAACACATGTATTTTCTTTACAGGAATCTTAAGGCATCAAGATTAATCCTGTTTTATCTGTTTAGCTGATTTGTTTATTCAATATCTTCCTTTATTCATATAATTCAGATCTTTGCTTTATTTTATTTTATTGTGTTCTTTTTATTTCATTATGTCTGAATGACTGATCCATTTTACACATACCTCACTTAAAATTCACAGATGTTTGTTACCATAAAGGTTAACAGATAGTGAAATAATCATCCAAGATGTGTCTGACTATTGGATGAAACCTGACTCTGTCAGCTTCCCATTAGCTGACAAACTGCAACCCACATTCCACTGCAGGCAGAGCGCGAAGCTCTGAACTGTGTGATCTGATCAGAACTGAAAGAGAACTGATCGGTGAGAACTGGGAGGAGCGGAGAGAGAACCGAGAAGAACTGAGTGCGAAGGAGAACACGAGAATGTGAACACGAATCTGAACACGCAGAAGAACGAACAAGGCCGAACTGAAGAAACTTGGAAGAATGAGGAAAGAATGAGACGAAACCTGCTCTGAACTCAGCAGAGTTCAGAACCACGGATCACTCAGGAAGGAGTGATGGAGAGAAGAAGACTTTAACCCAAATCATCTTTACTATCAACCATCCCGTGACATCAGTCCTGAAGCTGCACGTCTCTGGGGAGACGGATGAGAGAGAGAGGACGAACCAGAACCACCACTGAGCTGACAGCCCGCAGAGAGCCGGACGAACTTCCAGGAGATCAGAAGATTTTTGGGATCCATCCACCCGACAATCTTCCAAAGGATTTGAGGAACAGTCCAGCAGAACCAGGACGTAGTGAAGCACCTCAGTCAGACGGAACCTCTGAGGAGAATCCTGATCATTTGCTATGAAATATGATCTGATGTCACAAGAAGTTGGTGATAGTGAATTAATCCAGGCCTACGGTTTACCAGACCCAGATTAACTTTGGTTAGTTGGATTAAAAAATCCTTCCTTCTTTTTCTTTGAACATTTATTAATTAACTGAGGCTTAATTAATTTATGTTTCATTTTCATACCATCTCACATTTCTTTCACAAGATAACTTTTGGTTGATCATCATGCTCACATATTTCTTGTATATATCTTGTACATACATTATCTCATGTAGTTTGTAGACTAGTTAATAAATACTCCGTATTATCTTAACTAGTCGTTGTTTGTGGTTTTTCTGATGTATCATGAAAGGTCACTTCAAGCGAGAACTCATGAAAGCGTCCTGAGACTGATCACTTCATCAAATCAATCTAAGAGTTGATTTAAGACTTTAATGGTTTTCCTTGCTTCCATTACATATCAAATAAGTAAGGTGGTGCTCCGAGGCTGTATTAGTATTGATATTAATAGAAATATTAATATTAATATTAATATCATACATAGTGTGATGCCCAAGCTAAATCACAACAAGGGCATGTGTAGGTTTGTCAACAGTGTTATGGCTGTTGTAAATAGTGCCATTATTGGCCATCCGGACATTAAACATGACAGTCCGGGCTATTTCCATCAGACAAAGTTCAGAGTTCATTTTAAACAAACGATTAAACTCTGTTAAGTCTGATTAGTCTCAACAGACTTGTGGCCTTACGGCCGACACTGAATGAGAGAGAGTGTAGAGATAAAGAAGAGGGAAAGAAAACTACCAAACAGAAACCAGGATGGCATAACAGTCCAAGAAAACGCTGAATGAGCAAGTGGGGCACTGTTGTGGAAGTCAACAATATGCACAGCGAACACCATAATATCATTTTTTTTGGGTTTTGGGGTTTTTGGGTTTAGAGTATGAGTGATCACATCATAGTTATTTGTGTGTGTGTGTGTGTGAGTATAAATCTTCAACATTAACGTTATTTGTGTGTGTGTGAGTGTGGGTGTGTGGTATGAGTGGAGTGCGTCACATTAGTTTTATTTTTTTTTTTTTTTTTTGGGGGTTTTTTTTTTTTTTTGAGGATGAGTAATCATAAGGTATATTTGTGTTTTTGTGTGTCCATTTTCATCCCCCTCTAGCTCCCCCCCGAAGGTCACACACACACTGGAAGCCCCCCACCGCCACCCCCCTCCCCCTCAAGAGACCACCGCCGCACAGCAACGATGCCCGTACACCCACCTACCCACCAACTAGACACCACGACGCCCCACCTCCCCCTCCACCCCGGCCCAGGACCCAGGGATAAATCCCACCTTCCACATAAAAAATAAAAATAATATCCATTTCAAATTTAAGTTTATCTTCACATCACTTCCTCTCCCCAGTCCCCTAACCTCTATTTAATTTACTTTATATGACCCCTCAATTCCTGAACTCCGACCTTACCCCTATCCTTCTCCTTCATTACTGGACAAACTAATTACTCCAGGTGTGTCTGGCCAGTTACTGAGGTCGACCCCTCCTTTATTTATCTATCCATCCACTCCCAACAGACGCAAAGCTACTTTCTAATCTCAAGAATAGAGGGCCTGTGGCATATAGCCCATCTCAAACTTTTATACAATATCCACCACAAAAACGTTTTATAGAGTTTTTTTTTACAACAACTATTCACCACCTTTTACAACAAACGTTATTTACTTCTTCTACAAATTAACTCATTTTCTTTTTATTTTTTTCCCCCACATCTCACTCACATAAATTAGATTATATATATTATATTAAAATAAAAAGTTTGTATCTCCCAACAGCGACGAAAAAAACTTATATCCCCTTTTTTTATGTTGTTTTTATCTTTCCCTATACCAAAACTTCCTTTATATATATATATATATATATATATATATATATATATATATATATATACACACACACACATATATATATATATATTTATATGTATATATATATCCTAAAATCCCACAGGACTTTAGGAGACTGTGGTGGGAGGGTCTCTGATTCTCCCTCCACATTTTCAAGCCCAACGTATCTCTTTAGTGCAATTCGTTTACTGTGTACAAACATACATTGATAAATAAGAATTTACAGATAATTTATGTTATATATATATATATATCAACAGATAAATTTTATATTTATATTCTATACACCAACACATCCTCAACTACACTGACCAACTTCCCCTTTCTCTTAGTGTTGTCACCATACCAGAAATCATCAGTCACTACCAATACCAGTAAATTTCCATGGTACTCGATACCAAATTGATACCACGGTCCTCCCCCAAAAAAGCCTGCAATATACTATCCACCTTAATTAAATTATTTACCTCTTTACAAGGTACAAAACAAACCTGAACAGATAAATTAACTCGTGTTGTGAATACATGTGTTCAAAATATTTTTTCAGCTCCTCATTGTAATACAGGCTTGCACTACAAAGGTCTATAATAAAGACTTCTTATTGACAAACAAAAGATTATTAATACTTTAAACCAAAACGAATGAGTCAGTTGGAATAATCAAATAGCTGGATTGCATTTTATAAACACCTGAAGTTATCATTGTAAGCATGGTTGCCTATATATTTTCATTTGGGTGTACAATGGGGGGAAATGAGGTGCCACAGATGTTACAGTGATGCTCTCTGCTACTCATTTAGCATTTTAGGGGGTTTTTGGATCATTACATAGACATCGCTGGTTATTCAGTCATCTGTTCGTGCCCTCCTTGCTGAAGAATAAAAATGGAACAAAAGACGGTGCTAATGACAAAAAGCGATCAGCTGATAATTGATGACAGATGTCACGAGTCATGGACTGAGCATGGTCACAGAATGAGGAGGCGGCAGCCAGCGACGCTCCGAGAGCAGCTACGTATGTGCAAAGCAAAGACCGTAAAGGAATAAGTCAATAATGAATAAATAAATAATTAAATGCCTAAATGCGGTAAAAGTGCAGGTGTTTCACGAAAGGAAAAGTACATATTAAAACACCTTCATCTCCCGCAGGTGCAACGTGCATATCCCTCACTCTCATGTTTGACCAGAATCGGATGTTGTTGATTTATTAATATTGTTTTAATAACCCTCAGCGACCCCCCAACCTCTGGGGGTACGACCGGGTACGAACAGGAAAAGAGTCAGTGCACACGGCAAATCTTTGGTCGCACTACTGCAAACATTAATTCCTCAACCTTAAATTTTAGCTCTAAATACTTAGTACTTTTTTCAAAATTTGTGACTTAATTTTACTCCTCAAAAATGGAACCTAATGCAAATATATTTGATGATTATTGGTGGTTTGACTAAATACTTAGCTCAGCATGAGCTCAGCTCGTAGCACTAGCAGCACCGAATGCACACTGCTAATCTATATATAAATATAAATTCACTTACTGAAAAACCTGGAGCAGAGAGACTTCGCTGCTGTCTATCGGGTGTGAATGTGTGTGTGATTGTGGATGTGACAAAGTGCTTTGAGTGGTCAGTGCGACTGGAAATGCGCTATGTAAGTACAGTCCGTTCACCATTCTTAGACGCTCTGTTATCAACAGCAGAGCAATTCATATTTGTCCAATAACTGCACAAAAATGTCAGAACGTGAATCAACATGAACACAACTGGTGGAGCAGAGTGAAAGTGGCCGTGATGTTTCAGGCGAGGCCGAGGCCTTCCTGGAGCGAGCAGGAAGCTAGCAACGAGCTAGCAACGAGCTAGCAACGAGCCACCGAGTGGCAGCTACATTCCCACACCTGTCAGTCAAAAAGCCTTAATTGTGCATAATTTCAAGATTGAATAACATCTAAATGGATGAGTTATAAAAAAAACACCCCCCTCACAGTTGACATGAAGATAAACTTGACCTATTAAACCTAAAGTGATTTTTTGAACCAGACTGTAAACATGTTTATTTCTGCTGTGAAGTTGCTTTTTTCATGTGTTTTCCATGCAGTATTTCTCCATGAAATACGGGGAAGCAATCAGTTCAGTGCAACAAAAATGTGATTTAACCAATGAATCTTTCCAGAAGGCAAGAACTTAAAGGATAACTTTATTTTTTTTCAACCTGGCCTTGTTTCTAGGAGTTTATATGTGCATTTAGTCACTGGTAAAATTTCTACATCACTTTGAGTCTTTCGAAAGATATTCGGTTGAGTTGCCCTTCCTTTTGGAGTTTGTTGGTGTCTGAGTAACGAGCTGCATCAGGCGTGCGTGGTTTAGAGAGCAGAGAAACCCCCCAATAACTAACAGAGAGTTAACTCTGAACTCACAGGATACTCGTTTGTTTGTTCATTCTGCTTAAAGTATTTGTGATCAGTCTGTAACGATGCTTTAAATGTTGAAACAAGTTTGTTGTGTTTCCACGTGAAGTAGCAATTTTGGCTAGGCAAGTTCGGCACAATACCTGACGATGTTCTTTCTCATTTTCCCGGGAAACAAAATAGTCCCACACGGCTGGTGTGCCATTTTTCTGTGGAACTAAGATATCTGCAGACTCTCAGTGACAGCGCTGAGGCTGACACCGTTGCTCTGTAACTTCAGGGAGCTGATGCTGAATATGCGTGTTCTGCTTGTTAGGGCTGGGCAATATGGACCAAATATCATATCACAATATATTTATTTTAGATGACAATAAACGATATATACTGGTATTTTTACCCTTATTTGTCTGAAAGTTTCTTTTCACATCAAACAGCTGTTTTTTAGTATTGAAGAATGTTTATCATAAAGGTATCGCTCCACTGCAGTGATGGAACTGATGAAACACTGGTTAGAAATGTTTGTTAGATCAAAGTAATCAAAGATAGTTGCTGGTTTTTGTGATTTCTTTGTAAAAGTCTGGGGAAGATCGTCTTCCAGACAGTTTAAATAATAGGGGTGGGAAAAATATTGATACACTGAAATACTGCAAGATATCGTCGTTCTGTTACAAAATCTCACGGTATTTTGTAGAATCTCATGAGATTGCATTAGTTAAATAGATTGATACCGTGTTTTTTAAATATAGATGTGGTATAGGCATATGAAAAATCACAATATTTCAGTGTATCAATTTATTTTTTTTAAAAGATATACTTCATTAATCCCAATTAGAGCCAATCAGGAAATTCATTCTCTGCATATAACCATCTCAGGTTGAACCTGAGAGCAGTGTGCTTCTAATTAAAGCGCCTGGGGAGCAGTTGGTGGGGGGTAAGGACCTTGCTCAGGGGTCCACAACTTTTTTCCCACCTTTATTAAATAATCAGGTGACCCCTTTGTAGTCAGTCGATGTGCAGCCGGGTCATTACGAAAAAGTAAAGCAAAAAAATTTCACAACTGATACTGCGATATAACGATGTGTAAATATCATATCTCTCTCATGTAAATATCGTATCGCGATATATCAGTATATCACACAGCCCTGCTTCACGGGACCAGATGATGTGAGAAAATTGCATGATAAGGCACGATTACAAAATTGTACAACTAAAATTACAATTTAATTGCAAATGTGATTGTCAGCTCTGAGATCAGGGAGGAAGTGGTCCCAGTGGTCCCAGTGGTCCTATTGGTCCCAGTGGTCCCAGTGGTCCCAGTGGTGGTGATGATGGTGATGATGAAGACAATGACAGCAGTGATGATGCTGATTCAAAGGAATGGCTTCTCACTCGGCGAGGGTCCTCTGTCATCATGTTCTGGTGGACACGTGAGACTCAGCAGAGACGTCAGAGATCAATAATCAATGCGTGGAGGAGGATGAATAACCTGCAGGATGTCGGAAACACGTCTAATAACGTTACCATGGAGACCAGTTCAGATATCAGGTCCTCTTTCATCAGAAAGAACCGAACCGGGAAGATCTCCAGAACTTCTCGTCTTCTTTCCGAGGAATGACTCCTGCAGCTCCTGTTGGTGTTGGAGCCAGGAAGGGGGGGGTGAGGTGGGACCAGCAGGTGACTCATCCAGGACATCGCCTCCCCCCTAAACTAGTGCCCTGCGGGCCTTATAGCTGGGCCTGAGTGCGCCCTCGGCCCGGCCCAGCAGATTTCCAAAGTTCTCAGGCTTTCTTCTCTTTATACAGGCTGTTAAGATGCCGACATTAAAACAGGCTAATCATGGATCTTAGCGCGATACTGCGCTAATCATTATATTTTTGATTAAAATAAAGTTAATGAATTCATTTAAAGGACTACAGCGCAAGTTCCAGTTTTTTCCAGAAGTTCGCCCCCTCTGGCGACAAGTGGAAGTGGCGTTAATGTCGTGCACACGCATGAGCTGCTTGGACTGCGTCGGCCTCTAATTTGACCACTTACCCTCAGTCTGCGCCCAGAGTCACGATGTCTGCTGAAGCAATAAAGTCATAAATCTGCAAGTTGTTCAGGGTTTGATGGTTGAGTAAGCTGATGGACTAACGGTTCTGGCCCTTCTTCCGGCTCTCAGCCAGTGCAGACCTGCTTCTCTCTGCTCCCTCCCTGCCTGCTTTTCCTGTAATCTTTGTCCTGTTGAATCTCAGAGCTTCTGTCTATGTTTTCTCCTAAACTTCCATTTTTGAATCATGGATCTGGTTGGCTGGTCTCTCAGTGCACTGGATAAGATTGTGTCCACCCAAAGACAAGGCTCAGGACAGCCCAGCAGAAACTCACCCAGCAGGACACATGATGGACTCATGGGGAAAGCGGAGGAAGGTGTCTGTCTGTGCTTTCTGTGGAAGACGTGTACATGTTCGGATTTATGATAGTTGGGTTCCTGCTGATTGGAGTATGCTTTATCTGCATTATCTGAAAAATTGTAAGCTCACGGTAGCTGTTGGCAGGCTGCCTGAATACCCTGGTAGGATATGCAGGCAGCCTGCCTGAGTGTTGCCGTGTCGTCAACATTCAGACTATGTGATTTGTGAGCAGAATCGGAAACTTGAAGTCATTCGAACTCAGAGTGGCAAGCAGGCGGAGTTTCTGGACTTACTACGCAAGATTGACGTCAGCTTGGAGAAAGTGACCAGCGGTATTGTTGGAAAATGACCAAAGTTTGGCTGTTTGGAATCGCCACTGAGACGGCTGGGGACTGGAGGCAGGCAGAAAACAGGTGCCTGCCTGACCCAAACAAGCCCTACTCATCTAATCTGACTCCCTGCAGACGTCCTTGGAGAAATAGTCGAAGTGAAGCTCTGCAACCCCCCCCCTGCAGCCAGAGGATCCTCTAGGCTGGGATCTTCTGGCTCCAGCCTAGGCCGTCTTATCATCACATGGACTGTGTGCTCACTGTCTTTCGCTTACGCACACACAACTCAACTCACGGACTCACACATCCACTGACTCGCTCGTCCTTACCCATCTCATTCCACCAGGATGCGCTTCGTAGCGGGGCCGGGGCCCTGGACCCCTAACCCTCCCCGTTATATGTCTCATGATGTTGTGACTGTCTGCATATGGGCTTAGAGGTGTTTTTTTTTAACCCATTATCACGTCCTCTGTAGAGGGCGGGACAGTGGTTTCTTTTTTGTCCGCTCTCCCCCTCTCCTGATGTTTTCTTTGCAAACATGGGAGCGCGTGCATGTGCTGCTTCCTCATGACCTCCCGGTTCCAGTGTGTTATCTTATGTTGTTTTGTCTGTTGTCTGTCTGATCTTGGACAGGTGGTACTGCGAGCAGTTTCTCTGGTTACAAGGACAATAAAGGCATTCTGATTCTGATTCTCCTGAACAACTGGCTAACGCCGGCTTGTCAATCAAATATCTAAATTCAGAGGCTGAGACCACCATTACCTTATATAATTACCACATCAACTAAATGTAACAAGTGGCTAGAGTGTCATATGTCTGTCATACTGCAACATTTGCATGCTAAAAACTTAGCATTGGAAAATTCTGCATCCTTATTTCCGTCATACATCACATTTACCTTGTTAGCGAGAAGAAAGCCATCTGTGGGTCCGTTTTATTCCCAGACTGGATCGGAGCTCCTCCAATTAAAAAAAGAAAGAAAAAAGCTGCTCGGTTGTTTACTCCCGTCTTACTCCGGTGCCGGTGTTGTGCTGAAAAACACCCCCCTGCCGTGGAGACCCGTCAGACTCCAGTTTGGTTCTCTTCGTCTCACCAGACCAAAATTTTCTTCTTCATCTTCCTGGAGTCTGAGTTGGGGTCTGAGAGGCTCCTGTTCTCCATCTTTTAGCAGCAGCAGTGTCGTCTCAGCATGTGCGGACCTGCGGTGGCAGAATTTGACACCGGTGCAGCCAGATGAACGAGAACGCGCAGCTCTTCTCCCCCACAAGCCCCCCTGAGGGTTCGTACCCAAAACTCTGGCATTGAGCAGAAACAGTATTAGAGACACCGCAGTGAAGAAAGATCAGCTCCTTCTCCACATCAGCAGCTGTGGAGGAAAGAAAAGATAGGAGTTAACATTTAAACTGAAGCAATGCACCTTTAACTTAATGACTGCACTATCTTATTCAATGAGAATCGGTGCATATAGGCGCAGTTATACTCTTATCTGAGAACTTTTAACTTTTACAAAACATTTTAAAAACTTGTCTTTGTTTTCCTTCTTTTTTCTGCAGACAGCTTTGGTAACTTAAATTCCTTCAGGAGAATATTTGGATCCACTCCAGATCAGCGCATGTCCGATATGATGGAAGTGATGCAGGCAGCCGCGTGCAGCCTCTAAATAATCATTATCTGCCACAAACTCCTTCATTTCCCCAGTGTTTTCTTACCAAACATGAGGCGCCCCCCTGAGAAGGTGCCATGTAGAGACCTGCTTTGGTCCTGCACACAAATCTGCAGCAGCTTCAGACTAAACGGGATTTTGTAAGATGATGGTGAACAAAACTGATGCTGGAATCTGAACCGCTGCATTGTTCAGTGCTGCAGCGCTGCTGCAGGGAAGACTGTCGGAGACCGTCAGTCTCTTTTAAAGTGTTCATCTGAACTCTGCTGGCGCGTGCAGCCGCCCAGCACCTCGTGCTTTTCCCATTCTCCTGTTCTAACCTGCAACAGAAATGTCTCAGCCTGACTCACACTCAGCACTCTAAAGCAGCATTCCTCCTTCTTTTACCTCCACACCCAGAGAACAACCAGCCCTTCAACATCAGGACACTGGACACATGACGGCACATCAAGCCAGACGGTGTCTCAGGGCTTCAGTTGTCAATGTGACATCGGCAGTTTGAATAGATGCATAACCTACTTTCAAAATAGAGATTTTTTGTTGAATATAAGCTGGGCCTGTTTATTATTTAGAGTCATGTTATATGGGCCGACTAATAAAAATGACTGCTTTATTTGTTGCTGTTGTTGTTTTGTTTTCTTATCTGAGTCAGCTGGATTGATCCACCGTACTTAAACTCTTTAGTGTGTTTTTTGTGAGATGAAGGATTTGTGCTATTTACAATGTTTATTCTAAATATTTTGTATTATTGTTTGTTATATATTATCTGATGATCTACATTTCTGCCACATTTCTGTAGATAGTCATTTTTCTAAGCGCTGATAACTTATACTGCTTTGTGCAGTATTGTGTTAAAGGATGAGGTTCTTTTTTTTTCTCAGCCTGGACCTTATTTCTAGGAGTATAAATGCATTTAAAGTAAAGTTTCTGCATCACTTTGAGTCCTTCAGAAGATATTACGCTGAGTCGGCCTTCGGTGGACATCCAGTAAAATGGCGGAGACAGGACAGCGACTATATATGAAATTCTCTGCAGTAAAACTCTTTGATTTCATCAATACTTTAAGTAGAATGAACGAACGAACAAGTACTATTGTCCTGTGAGTTCAGAGTTTCACAAATTGTGGTTTTGTTGTTTGGGTAGCAGCTGCTCGTCTCAGCTGAACTACGGAAGTGCTCATCGTGAACGCACGGCCCAGAAAAGTGTGTAGAACCCTGATAACTAACGGAAAGTTAAATCTGGAAAAAATCTGTTAAATCTGTTAAACCTCGGAGGGTGTAGGTCAGTGTCGAACCGCCACTGGCTGTCAGCCAGATCTGAGGACCTGATTGAAGACTTGTCAGCGGCAGGGACAACCTGTCCCAGTGTCCTGGTCCCGTGAGTCTGGTCCCGGCTGCCACGGTGGATCTGGGGCGGGGTGTGAACGAGCAGCTCCCCCATCATCAACACCTCGCTCACATTCACAGCTTTAACTCGCCGACTGGGAAGCAGCTTGACGTGTCGTCACTGATCCGGGCTGAGGTGTGAAACATGGACGGATGATTGACAGTTGGGGGCGGGGCTTGTCGTCGCCGTGAAATAAACCCAGCTCAGGATCAGGGAGTGTCGCTGAGGCCCAAGGCTGGAACCAAGACCTGGATCTGAGACCCATCAATCAATCACCGCTGATGCGGTTTACAAGTGAGGACTGGGACTAAAGACGGCACACATCACCCTGGACTGCAGAACCAACCTGACATCTAAATCCAGTATCTGAGTCAGAACCAGGTCCAGTTCTGAGGACTTTCTAAAGTTCTTATTTTGATGTTTCTACTGTTCTCTGTTCAGATCATCCAAGACTGGATCAATACAGTCTTTTTCAAAACTGCACACACAAAACTCCAAACATCACACACAGATTGCTAAACCCTGGCATCCCTTTGCATCAAATCTCTTAGTTTTTTTCAACTGTTACACACAAAACCTTTATATATCACACTGTTTCTAAACTTATTCACTCAAACCTCACAACTTCATCTCAAATCAGCCAAACCATGAACACATTCTCAGCCTTGACACAGTTTTCAATGGAGCTATTCACTTTTTGCAAATAACTAGACTAACACACTAAAATCTACAAGGAAGTAACTTGATTTCCCATTTTAAATACATCCATTTACAGTTTTTCTCAATTGCATAAGCACATTTTTCAAAGCTCTTTGTTCATTTTTTCAAACTTTACACACAATCCAGTTATTTCTCACACAAAATATAAAAAGCCCCTACCTACTGCAAAATGAAACAGAATTCAAAATATTGTAAAGACATCTCAAAAGCAAGCATTTGTCTCACCTCACAAACACATTTCCCATTTTAACCCATACTTGTGGATATCATTTACACACTGTTGCTCTAAATGTGAAGCTCTTTTGTTTTTATTGATTTGCTCCACATATAATTGCCATATAAGAGCGAAAATAGCAAATAGAAGTCGACACAAGCAAGGGAACCAAAATATTTTATTTCCTGAATAAATCTGTTGCTGCTGTGGATGCAGTATTGTATAGTACTGCAAAAGTAAAATCAAAGCAAAGTACACTCATCACACATGGAACAGAGTAAAGCAAAGCTCTCTCTGGTGTGTGAATGTTCCAGTGGTGGTGGGAGGGGCCGTAAAATGGCTGCCATGCTTCCGTCAGTCTGCCCCAGGGCAGCTGTGGCTACATACAGGGGTTAGACAATGAAACTGAAACACTTGGTTTTAGACCACAATCATTTATTAGTATGGGGGGGGGGCCTCCTTTTGCGGCCAATACAGCGACAGTTCGTCTTGGAAATGACATCTCCAAGTCCTGAACAGTGGTCAGAGGGATTTTAAGCCATACTTCTTGCAGGATAGTGGCCAGGTCACTACGTGATGCTGGTGGAGGAAAACGTTTCCTGACTCGCTCCTCCAAAACTCCCCAAAGTGGCTCAATAATATTTAGATCTGGTGACTTTGCAGGCCATGGGAGATGTTCAACTTCACTTTCATGTTCATCAAACCAGTCTTTCACCAGTCTTGCTGTGTGTATTTGTGCATTGTCATCCTGATACACTGCACCGCCTTCAGGATACAATGTTTGAACCTTTGGATGCACATGGTCCTCCAGAATGGGTCAGTAGCCCTTGGCCCATCTAGCACAAGTCCTGGGCCAAGCGAATGCCGTGATTTGGCAGCTGTGGTTTTACGTTTTTTGGATACAATCCGGGTTAGCACCCGAACATCACGTTCAGACAGCTTCCTCTTGCGTCCACAGTTAATCCTGTTGGATGTGGTTCGTCCTTCTTGGTGGTATGCTGACATCACCCTGGATACTGTGGCTCTTGATACATCACAAAGACTTGTCTTGGTCACAGATGCGCCAGCAAGACATGCACCAACAATTTGTCCTTTTTTGAACTCTGATACAATGTTGTATGCATTGCAATGTTTTGAGCAAAACTGTGCTTTTTACCTGCTTATTGAACCTTCACACTCTGCTCTTACTGGTGCAATGTGCAATTAATGAATATTTGCTACCAGGCTGGTCTGATTTAGCCATGAAACCTCCCACACTAAAATGACAGCTGTTTCAGTTTCATTGTCTAACCCCTGTAGGCTACGTAGCTTACCATCACCAAGTATGAACGTGGAGTGAATGATGATGAATCTACTGTGAGCGCTTTGAAAGTCCAGAAAAGCGCGATACAAATCTAATCCATTATTGTTATCCATTGTTCAAAACAGATAGTTTGACCTTTGACTTATTTATAGGCCTATGTAGGAGCAATTGGTTGGTGTTCAGTGAAGCAGTCTTTGTTTCCACCTGTGAGGACAGAGTCGGCACTGATGAATAAGTGTAGCATTTTAAATGGTTGTGTTCAAAATGGGAAATCAAGTTACTAACACACTAAAATCTAGTGTGTTAGCTAGAACATTGTCGAGTTATTTCCAAAAAAGTGAATAGCTACATTGAAAATTGTGTCGAGGCTGAGAATGTGTTTATGGTTTGGCTGATTTGAGATGAAGTTGTGAGGTTTGAGTGAATAAGTTTAGAAATAGTGTGATATGTAAAGGTTTTGTGTGTAAGCAATTGAAAAAAACTAAAATGCCACACTTCTTCATCAGTGCCTTAACCTGTCCTCACAGGTTTTAAACAATGACTGAGTGACCAATCACTCCTTGACATAGGCCATAAATAAGTCAAAGGTCAAACTATCTGTCTTGAACGATGCATAACAGCAATGCAGAGAGCTGCTTTAGCCTATTCCATGTGTGATGAGTGTACTTTGATGTTTCTATTGCTGCATCCACAGCAGCAACAGATTTAGTGTTTCTCAGTTGCTAAAACACTAAATTCCATTTTCAAAAGCCAATTTTTCAGAAGCCTAAACCGAGGTATCAAATCAGTCCCCTTGTGATTGAAACCTAAAGCACGTTTTGCATCACTAGACACTGTTTGCAGACACATTTGCATTGTGATGCACTTGTTGTTCAAAATGGTGAACACATTCTGCACACTTTGATCACAACTAAGACACAGGTGTCAACAGGTAAACACAGTGACTCAAAATTCATTTCACCTTTGGCTGATGATGAGGGAACCGTATAAACCAGTTGAGGAAGCTGTGGGAGGTCAAGATTTTGCAATGGATAGAGGAAATCAGAGAGGAAGAGTTCGCATAAGAGGTGGTGGAGGATGGGGACGTGGAAGGGGACAAAATCAGGTCCAATGCAGAGCCTCATTTCAGGTGAAATCCATGCAACTGTGATCAGCCATGCTGTTATCTCTGCCAGGGAGCTAATGTTTTTGGTGGCGTTGGTTTGTCTGTCTGTCAGCAACTTTACAGAAAAAGTTCTGGACGGATTGACCTGAAATTTTCACCATCAGTGAGTCTCAGTTCAAGGATGAACCTATAAAATATTGGTGGTGATCCAGATCACCTTCTGGATCCAGGAATGTTTGGAAGCATGCTTTATCATTGTGAGATCTGCTTGGTGGAGGTCTGTGCTCTCCGACTGCTTTTCTAGTACTTCATGAGTTCTCTGTGTTGTGACATGATGCATTTGGCCTGATGTAAATGAAAAAAAAACATTTTGACAGCATGATTTTCATAGAACTCTGTTTTCCTTTTTTCCTTCTCGTGGTTCCTGACTGCTCTGTCGTGTTCTACATTTTGCTGCACTTGGGGCATGATTTGACGATAGTGTCACTTTTTGAGGCCAGGTGATACTGTTTTGAGTCAATAACTTACTTTTGCAGCAAGAAGAAGAGGTTTTGGGAAAGTAGTTTGAGTTATGGGATTAGTGTTTAAAGTGGTGAAAAAATGAGGGGACATTTCAAAAATTGTTTAAGCAATTGAGAAAAACTGTATTCAGGAAATGAAATATTTTAGGTTCCTTTATTGCTCGTGTCGACTTTGCCCCTATATGGCAATCATATAGCCTATATGGAGCAAATCAATAAAAACAAAAGAGCTTCAGATTTAGAGCAACAGTGTGTAAATGATATCCACAAGTGTGTGATAAAATGGGAAATGTGTTTGTGAGGTGAGACAAATGCTTGCTTGTGAATGTCCGTTCAGTATTTTGAATTGTGTTTCATTTTGTAGTCGATAGGAGACTTTTGCATTTCTTGTGAGCAATAACTGGATTTGTGTGTAAAGTTTGGAGAAATAAACAAAGAGCTTTGAAAATTTGTGTAAGCAATTGAAACTATAACATGTTGGCAAAATGGAACTGGTGTTTTCATTTGGTAAACACAGCTATGTTTTCACGTGACAATCGCACACCGTTCATTGAATAAACACAACTAAGCTTTGGCTGAACACTTCCGAGCATGTACAGAACACACTGAATCAGTGACAATGCCCACTTCTCTCATAGACAAACATAAAACATCACACAAATGTTCAGAGAAAACATTTTGCATAAGCATCATAGATTATAGCAGTTTTCTAAAGTAGTGGCTAATATAGTTGACGGGGTGCTGATAACGGCGCCGGCTATTCAACTGTTAGGTTGTCGGACCTGACGGGGCATCATGGAGACAGAATTCCCCATCCCCCTCCTTCTGTGACCGTTGTCTCTGTTCTCCATTGCTCATCAAACACAACAGAAGGTCAAGCCTCCTTTTTTGCTGCAGTCCTGGTTGCAAATTGCTTGTCTGTCCTTAAAGAGATTTGAATATTTGTGTGTTGTGGATCAATACTTAGAGATTTTATGTGAGAAGTGTGTGCAACTCTGAAAAATTGTGTGTTGTGTTTGAACAACAGGGCGATATGAAAATGACATCACAGTGTAAAGAAGGAAAGTCAGAGTTCTAAAATGATGAGGAAATCCGAAGAGGAGTCAAACGATTGGAACAGAAGCAAAGGTTGTGAAAATTCTGCCTAATTTTTAATATTTGTGTTTTAGCAATCAAAAAAAAAAAAAAACTAACGTTGAGGTCCAGGTCCTGGGGAGGATCCGTCAGACTTGTAGAGGTCTTGGTCCTGGGGAGGATCCGTCACCCCTGTAGAGGTCTTGGTCCTGGGGAGGATCCGTCACCCCTGTAGAGGTCTTGGTCCTGGGGAGGATCCGTCAGACTTGTAGAGGTCTTGGTCCTGGGGAGGATCCGTCAGACCTGTAGAGGTCTTGGTCCTGGGGAGGATCCGTCAGACTTGTAGAGGTCTTGGTCCTGGGGAGGATCCGTCAGACTTGTAGAGGTCTTGGTCCTGGGGAGGATCCGTCAGACCTGTAGAGGTCTTGGTCCTGGGGAGGATCCGTCAGACTTGTAGAGGTCTTGGTCCTGGGGAGGATCCGTCACCCCTGTAGAGGTCTTGGTCCTGGGGAGGATCCGTCAGACTTGTAGAGGTCTTGGTCCTGGGGAGGATCCGTCAGACCTGTAGAGGTCTTGGTCCTGGGGAGGATCCGTCAGACTTGTAGAGGTCTTGGTCCTGGGGAGGATCCGTCAGACTTGTAGAGGTCTTGGTCCTGGGGAGGATCCGTCACACCTGTAGAGGTCTTGGTCCTGGGGAGGATCCGTCAGACTTGTAGAGGTCCGGGTTCTGGTTCTGGGACGGGGCAGTCCGCAGGTCTAGAGGTGGATAGAATCCAGAGACCAGATTTCCCAGTTGGTATAAATCCAGAATTATCCAGTTTAAACTGGTTCTAAGTGGGCTGATGTGTTGACACTACAGTTTCTTTTAATCCTGAAGCTCTCACAGGTCAGAGTTAAGATCCCCTGGAACTGGTTCTGCACCAGAACCGATTAGGACCAGTTCAACACCAGGCCCGGTCAGGACCAGTCCAGCATCCGGACCCATCAACACCAGGCCCGGTCAGGACCAGTCCAGCATCAGGACCCATCAACACCAGGCCCGGTCAGGACCAGTCCAGCATCAGGACCCATCAACACCAGGCCCGGTCAGGACCAGTTCAGCACCAGGCCCGGTCAGGACCAGTCCAGCATCAGGACCCATCAAGACCAGGCCCGGTCAGGACCGGTCCAGCAGGGTCAGTCCTTCTCCAGCTGGGCTGTGGCTCCCTCTGCTGGCCTGCAGGAGGATCTGACCTTCTCTGGTTTCTATCGTTTATAATCTTTTCCTCCGTGTCCATGAAGACTCAGAGTTTTAATGTGTCCCGGTTTCCTCTGGTGATGAACTGGGTGGTCGTAGAGGTCGACTGATCACAGCAGCAACATTTATGATTTTACATGAATTAAGATCAGAAAGCTGAATATGGTCTTGATTGTTTGCTGAGCTGCAGCAGCAGAATATGTTTATAATCCTGGAGATTAATGTCTTCATGGCGGTTTGTGTCTGACAGAAATCCTCCTGATTCTACGACAGCCTGGAGAGAAACTGAGCTGCAGCTGCAGGGATGTACGAGGATTTACGCCAGCGATGCAGGTGATCGTTTCACAACAGAGGAAAAGCAGGAGACTCCTGACCCATAATCACACCCTCTCTGTAACCAAAGTCCAGATTCTAACAAACCAGGAAACTTCCAGTTTTTTGTTTTTTTTAACTGAAATTAAAAACAAATGCTCAGTTTTGGTGTAAATAATGATTTAAAAAAAGAAAAAAACACGGCTCAAAAAGGAGTTTTGGAAGAAGTTTAGAAAACCTTATCAGGTCCAAAACCAGTAGCGGAGACAGAAATTTTTCACTGGGGTGGCCAGTAGGTACCTCAGAGCGCATATATGTATATATATATATATATATATATATATATATATATATATATTTGCGCTATGTATAGCCTATATATATGTGTGTGTGTGTATATATATATTTATATGTATACACTACTCACAAAAAGTTAGGGATATTCGACTTTCAGTTATAATTTCAGGAAAATATAAAGTGTTCATATTTAACCATTGAACAATGTACATGTGCATCTAAAAGTTTAGAGAAAGTCTAATTCAGTTCACTTGGATAAGTAGCAGTGAATCCACTGCTACTTATCCAAGTTCATAAGTTCATTCTGACATCATACAAAAAACCAAAATATCCCTAACTTTTTGTGAGTAGTGTATATTATAATTATGTAATAATAATTTTATAGTTTATAACTTTTAGGTCTTGAAACATAGTTTGTTTTTTTTTAAAGAATCTGATATATTTTTTCAGAACAGATTTTCTTTAGTGGAACTTCACAATATAAAAAAAGATTAAAAAGATAAATAAAAATGTTGATATTTGTAGGAAATTAAGTGCAAAAAAGCCGTTAATTTCCATGCTAATGACAAAAAAATTAAAATAATGTTTCTTTTAGTGGCATTATGTTGTGAAAATTCAACACAAGTGTTATGTATGTATTAAAATTATTAGTTGGTTCGCTTGCCAGTAATGCAAGCGTAGAAGAAAAAAATTTGCTGTTTACATTGTGCTAAGGAGCGCCAGAGCTGCAGACAAACCGGGACAAACACAAGAGGGGTTGGATATTGATTTTAAAACAAAGAAAGAAAGAAAAAGATAACGTGCAATCTCGTCTGCTGCGGCTTCCGTAGTTTCGTGAACGCGCATCGGCATGCTTGCAGGAAATGCTATGTAGTACTGTTAAGGCTCTAAAAATATACTAAATTACGTTGTTTTGAGTAAACTATGGTCACTACCCACTCAGGACACTTGGATTACATTGGACAAGCAGTATGGAGGAATATTGACAAGTTTTTGTGGACTTTTATGGACCTTTTTGGCTCGGGCCCTGGCGAACTCCATTATATGAAATTTCAGTGTAAAACGAGAAGCTTCCTGATCACCGGCTGAATTTAAAGATATTAAAAAAGTGCTCCAGAGTCTTGCTCACCAAGAGGGTAAGTGGAAAATAAAGTTACATCATTCTGTGGGTGTACTATTCCTTTAAAGTTTATATTTATCTGAGTAGAATAACTTGTGGCTACAACATGTTTGTGTTACTTTGTTGCAGCAGTCAGATATCAGCCTGTCCAGGTTTGTGAACATCAGCTTAACTACAATATGAAACACCAACTGTTTGAAATAATTTTGTAGCCTATTGAAAACACCTAAATGGGGTTTTTTAGTGGGGGCATCACACGGAAGTCCCGTCCAAAAATTGGAGCTTGCGTCAGTGAAAGGTTAAACCAATCAGAACCAGGTTCTGGTGGCAGCAGAGGCAGGTCCAGAAACTGCAGTTGCTGAGGTGTAACTGCACTCTCCAACTGCAGTCAGACGACTCCTGCGATGTTTGATGATCATGTGGTACGGTCACGTTTTCCGGTGCAGTGCAGGCGCAGTCTGAAGTCGGACAAAGTGTCTAACCGGCATGCAACATTTCAGGACCACAATCCCTCACTTCCAGCCAAGTTGCGCTGCAGATAGCCAAAGTCGAACGAGCCTAATGTGGGTAAAACATTGGACATTGTGGGTAAAACGGGCATTGTGGGTAAACATTGGGCATTGTGGGTAAAACATTGGGCATTGTGGGTAAAACATTGGACATGTGGGTAAAACGTTGGACATTGTGGGTAAAACGGGCATTGTGGGTAAAACATTGGACATGTGGGTAAAACGTTGGGCATTGTGGGTAAAACGTTGGACATTGTGGGTAAAACGTTGGGCATTGTGGGTAAAACGTTGGACATTGTGGGTAAAACGTTGGACATTGTGGGTAAAACGTTGGACATTGTGGGTAAAACGGGCATTGTGGGTAAAACATTGGACATTGTGGGTAAAATGGGCTTTGTGGGTAAAACGTTGGACATTGTGGGTAAAACGTTGGGCATTGTGGGTAAAACGTTGGGCATTGTGGGTTAAACGTTGGGCATTGTGGGTAAAACGTTCGACATTGTGGGTAAAACGGGCATTGTGGGTAAAACGTTGGACATTGTGGGTAAAACGTTGGACATTGTGGGTAAAACGTTGGGCATTGTGGGTTAAACGTTGGGCATTGTGGGTAAAACGTTGGGCATTGTGGGTTAAACGTTGGGCATTGTGGGTAAAACGTTCGACATTGTGGGTAAAACGGGCATTGTGGGAAAAACGTTGGACATTGTGGGTAAAATGTTGGCCAATAGGCTCGTTCGACTTTGGCTATCTGCAGCGCAACTCGGCTGGAAGTGAAGGATTGTGGTCCTGGAATGTTGCATGCTGGTTAGAAACTTTGTCCGACTTCAGACTGCGCCTGCACTGCACCGGAAAACGTGACCAGACCACATGATCATCAAACATCGCGGGAGCCGTCCGTCTGCAGTCGGAGCGTGCAGTTCCTCCTCAGCAACTGCAGCTTTTGGACCTGCCTCCACCGCCGCCGGAACCTGGTTCTGATTGGTTTCACCTCTCACTGACGCAAGCTCCGATTGTTGGACGGGACTGCCCCCCAGTAATAAATCCATTTAGGTGTTTTGAACAGGCTACAAAATCAGCCTTGGTGTTTCATACCGTAGTTAGGCTGATGTTCACAAACCTGGACAGGCTGATATCTGGACAGACTGATATCTGGACAGGCTGATATCTGACTGCAGCAACAGAGGAACACAAACGTGTTGCAGCCACAAGTTATTCTACTCAGATAAATATAAAGCTTAACTAAGTTATACCAAAACTTTCACAAATCCTCTTCAGAATTTGGATTTGATGGACTTATTGGTGTGTATCCACCTTTCCACATGCTCCCCCTATGTTATCCATGAGTAGGCTACCCAAATCCTTAATAAAAAATAAAATATATAATATATAATATTTATTTCCAGCCCCATCTAGAAAAAATAAGTTTCTATTTCTTTATTTGTTTTAAATTTATTCTTCAAGGCAAAGCATTTATGGTTTTCATATTTGAGCCTGGACATTTACCAGATTATTGTCCTCTGTGTTTCACCTTAACAGGTAAACAACATTCTGTCTACTACAGTCCAGTTTAAGTTCATGTAATCAGCGTCAACAACACGCTGTTTCAATACTCTGAAATCAGACTTGATCACATCTGCACAGCGTTCAGTAACTTTGAGCGAAATAAAGGCAAATGCCGCAAGATCCTCCGTTATTGCAGTCTTCACGTTGGCGAACTTGTCCAGCTGAGATGCGCTGCGTTTATGATCCGCCCCCGAGACTCACGCAGCTCTCGTCTGACCATGAAGTCAGACGATAGACAGACGCAGTCAATCCGAACGAGCCTATTGTGAGTAAAACGGGCATTGTGGGTAAAACGTTGGGCATTGTGGGTAAAGCGTTGGACATTGTGGGCAAAACGTTGGTCATTGTGGGTAAAACGTTGGGCATTGTGGGTAAAGCGTTGAACATTGTGGGCAAAACGTTGGTCATTGTGGGTAAAACGTTGGACATTGTGGGTAAAATGTTGGACATTGTGGGTAAAATGTTGGGCATTGTGGGTAATCGTTAGACATTGTGGGTAAAATGTTGGACATTTTGGGTAAAATGTTGGGCATTGTGGGTAAACGTTAGACATTGTGGGTAAAATGTTGGACATTGTGGGTGAAATGTTGGGCATTGTGGGTAAACGTTAGACATTGTGGGTAAAATGTTGGACATTGTGGGTAAACGTTAGACATTGTGGGTAAAATGTTGGACATTGTGGGTGAAATGTTGGGCATTGTGGGCAAAACATTGGACATTGTGGGTAAAATGTTGAACATTGTGGGTTAAACGTTGGTCATTGTGGGTAAAATGTTGGACATTGTGGGTAAAATGTTGGGCATTGTGGGTAAAATGTTGGGCATTGTGGGTAAACGTTAGACATTGTGGGTAAAATGTTGGACACTGTGGGTAAAATGTTGGGCATTGTGGGTAAACGTTAGACATTGTGGGTAAAATGTTGGACGTTTTGGGTAAAATGTTGGGCATTGTGGGTAAACGTTAGACATTGTGGGTAAAATGTTGGACATTGTGGGTGAAATGTTGGGCATTGTGGGTAAACGTTAGACATTGTGGGTAAAATGTTGGACATTGTGGGTAAACGTTAGACATTGTGGGTAAAATGTTGGACATTGTGGGTGAAATGTTGGGCATTGTGGGCAAAACATTGGACATTGTGGGTAAAATGTTGAACATTGTGGGTTAAACGTTGGTCATTGTGGGTAAAATGTTGGACATTGTGGGTAAAATGTTGGGCATTGTGGGTAAAACATTGGGCATTGTGGGTAAAACATTGGACATTGTGGGTAAAGCGTTGGACATTGTGGGTAAAGCGTTGGACATTGTGGGTAAATCGGGCGTTGTGGGTAAAACGTTGGACATTGTGGGTAAAAAGGGCATTGTGGGTAAAACGTTGGACATTGTGGGTAAAACGTTGGACATTGTGGGTAAAACGTTGGACATTGTGGGTGAAATGTTGGGCATTGTGGGCTAAACATTGGACATTGTGGGTAAATTGTTGGACATTGTGGGTAAAATGTTGGGCATTGTGGGTAAAATGTTGGACATTGTGGGTTAAACATTAGGCTCGTTCGACTTTGGCTATCTGCAGCGCAACTCGGCTGGAAGTGAGGGATTGTGGTCCTGGAGTGTTGCATGCTGGTTAGAAACTTTGTCCGACTTCAGACTGCGCCTGCACTGCACCGGAAAACGTGACCAGACCACATGATCATCAAACATCGCGTGAGTCGTCCGTCTGCAGTCGGAGCGTGCAGTTACTCCTCAGCAACTGCAGCTTTTGGACCTGCCTCCGCCGCCGCCGGAACCTGGTTCTGATTGGTTTCACCTCTCACTGACGCAAGCTCCGATTGTTGGACGGGACTGTCCCCCAGTAATAAATCCATTTAGGTGTTTTAAACAGGCTACAAAATCAGCCTTGGTGTTTCATACTGTAGCTAGGCTGATGTTCACAAACCTGGACAGACTGATATCTGGACAGGCTGATATCTGACTGCAGCAACAGAGGAACACAAACGTGTTGCAGCCACAAGTTATTCTACTCAGATAAATATAAAGCTTAATAAGTTATACCAAAACTTTCACAAATCCTCTTCAGAATTTGGATTTGATGGACTTATTGGTGTGTATCCTCCTTTCCACACGCTCCCCCTTATGTTATCCATGAGTAGGCTACCCAAATCCTTAATAAAAAAAATATATATATATATATATTGAATATATATATATAATATATAATATTTATTTCCAGCCCCATCTAGAAAAAATGAGTTTCTATTTCTTTATTTGTTTTAAATTTATTCTTCAAGGCAAAGCATTTATGGTTTTCATATTTGAGCCTGGACATTTACCAGATTACTGTCCTCTGTGTTTCACCTTAACAGGTAAACAACATTCAGTCTACTACAGTCCAGTTTAAGTTCATGTAATCAGCGTCAACAACACGCTGTTTCAATACTCTGAAATCAGACTTGATCACATCTGCACAGCATTCTGTAACTTTGAGCGAAATAAAGGCAAATGCCGTGAGATCCTCCGTTATTGCAGTCTTCACGTTGGCGAACTTGTCCAGCTGAGATGCGCTGCGTTTATGGTCCGCCCCCGAGACTCACGCAGCTCTCGTCTGACCATGAAGTCAGACGGTAGACAGACGCAGTCAATCCGAACGAGCCTATTGGTCATTGTGGGTAAAATGTTGGACATTGTGGGTGAAATGTTGGGCATTGTGGGTTAAACGTTGGACATTGTGGGTAAAATGTTGGACATTGTGGGTAAAACGGGCATTGTGGGTAAAATGTTGGACATTGTGGGTAAAATGTTGGGCATTGTGGGTTAAACGTTGGGCATTGTGGGTAAAATGTTGGGCATTTGGTTAAAACGTTGGACATTGTGGGTAAAATGTTGGACATTGTGGATAAAACTTTGGTCATTGTGGGTAAAATGTTGGGCATTGTGGGTAAAATGTTGGGAATTGTGGATAAAACTTTGGTCATTGTGGGTAAAATGTTGGGCATTGTGGATAAAACTTTGGTCATTGTGGGTAAAATGTTGGGCATTGTGGGTAAAATGTTGGGAATTGTGGATAAAACTTTGGTCATTGTGGGTAAAATGTTGGGCATTGTGGATAAAACGTTGGACATTGTGGGTAAAATGTTGGGCATTGTGGGTTAAACGTTGGGCATTGTGGGTAAAATGTTGGGCATTTGGTTAAAACGTTGGACATTGTGGGTAAAATGTTGGGCATTTGGTTAAAACGTTGGACATTGTGGGTAAAATGTTGGGAATTGTGGATAAAACTTTGGTCATTGTGGGTAAAATGTTGGGCATTGTGGGTAAAATGTTGTGCATTGTGGGTTAAACATTGGGCATTGTGGGTAAAACTTTGGTCATTGTGGGTAAAATGTTGGGCATTGTGGGTAAAATGTTGGGAATTGTGGATAAAACTTTGGTCATTGTGGGTAAAATGTTGGGCATTGTGGATAAAACGTTGGACATTGTGGGTAAAATGTTGGGCATTGTGGGTTAAACGTTGGGCATTGTGGGTAAAATGTTGGGCATTTGGTTAAAACGTTGGACATTGTGGGTAAAATGTTGGGAATTGTGGATAAAACTTTGGTCATTGTGGGTAAAATGTTGGGCATTGTGGATAAAACGTTGGACATTGTGGGTAAAATGTTGTGCATTGTGGGTTAAACATTGGGCATTGTGGGTAAAACGTTGGGCATTGTGGGTAAAATGCTGGGCATTGTGGGTAAACGCTACGACAACACACGTGTGTGGGACTGCAGTTCTTATAAAATGTCTCATGGTCAGGCGTGGCGTGACGAGGAAGTAAAAGCTTTAATGGTTTTCTGGTCTGATGAAAGCATATCCAGCTCCTCGTAAGTACGAACAGAAATAATGTGGTTTTTGGAGGAAACGGAAGTTGTGAGAACCTTCTTGTTCGTTGTATGTCTTGTCATCGCCTACGGGGAATATGAATACAATGAATGAAAATGAGCTAGTGAGTTGTGGACTGAGCAATTTTAGAGATGAAACCCAAATAATATAAAGGAAAGTTAATTATTGTTCAAGTTGCAAGTGAGAGAAATTATGCTCAGGTTTGCATAAACTAGTAAACAACCAACGTGTGAGAAGCTGGTGCGGTGATGTCGGGGTTGTGATGTTGACTGTCTCATGCAGGATGTTACTGACCAACATCACACGTTCCACACCAGTTCAGCTTATGGGGCCAGAGAGTGCTTGCTGGGGTAGTTTTTTTTTAGTTTACTTTATATAAAAGCGGACAATGCAGTTTCATTTAAACATGAATAAACATGGTTAACAAAGTCAGAATTAGCCAGAAGGCCATTTTCATCTGTAGTCTCCTGGCCATGATGGAGAATATCAGTAAAATTAATCTGCTGGAAAGAACATCTGGTTAGTGACACGCATGATGAGACCAGCCCATGATAATCACAGCGTAAAGAACAAGATTGTTTAATACAAAGCTCACACCTGCAACAGCACAACAACATTAGAATCACGTGTTCAGAAGACTGACAGTACAATTACTAAATGATCAAAGTTGGTGCCCAAGAAATTTGTGATTGTCCAAAGTCCCGGTTTACAAACTGCCAACAGACAGAGAACTTCCCACCGACACCACACACAGCTGAGAGCCACGGTTTCCAGTTCGATGGCAGCATCCCATTTAGCTCATGTTCAGTATGAAATTAGAGACGAGACGTTCATGAACAAATTGATTCTTTATAACCATTTTAAATGAACAATAAGAATTGTCTCTCAGTTGTAAGTTGTTCTTTTTTACAGCCAGATGTCCACGCTGCCTTCAGGACACACGACTGCATCATAGACGTCTGATGTCCAACACCCTTCAGTCATGTAAACACATCTATGACCAGAAATGGTTCAGAAACTCCAAGTTCCAAAACATTTACTGAAATTTACAGGTTTTTTCTACTTCTATCTATATTTTCCCACATTTTTATAAAATCCCATATAGCAGATTTTAAATAGATACATATCTTTCCATCAGCCTTTATTTTCACAGACAACCTCAAAATTATTCATACCCTCCAATTACAGAAGGAAAAAATCAGCTGTCAGTTAAATAACATTAAATTAACTAAAGTAAAAATATATAAAAATTCTATGAAAATCATGACATTGATTTTGAATTGTGGTTCAACAGAAATAATGTGCCTCGGGCACCAGCAGTCCCCAGAGACCCCAGAACCGGGCCCCCAGCAGCCCCCAGAGACCCCAGACCTGGGCCCCCAGCAGCCCCCAGAGACCCCAGACCTGGGCCACCAGTAGCCCCCAGAGACCCCAGACCTGGGCCCCCAGCAGTCTCCAGAGACCCCAGACCCGGGCCACCAGTAGCCCCCAGAGACCACAGACCCGGGCCACCAGTAGCCCCCAGAGACCACAGACCTGGGCCACCAGCATTCCCCAGAGAGCCCAGACCTGGGCCACCAGCAGCCCACCTGAGACCCCAGACCCGGGCCCCCAGCAGCTCCCAGAGACCCGGGCCACCCCCCCCCCAGCCCCCCAAAAGAGATGGACATGCATCCCCCCAGAGGGCCGCCCCAGCCAAAGCCCCCCACTGTCTTGGGGCCCAGGCCCCAGTGGACTAAGACCAGAAACTACCAACCCCACCGGGCGCTGGTCCCCCCAGGGCAGGTACAGGGCGGAGCCCAGGGCCCAGGCGCCTGGGAGCAGCCCAGACCCAGGCGGCCCAGTCAACACCCAGGAGGACAGGGCCACCCCCATCTCACATGCACCCATCTCCCTCTGCCCCCAACAGACACACACACCCCCACTCCTGCACACACCCTGAGCTCCCCACGCACACACACCTCACTCCCCCCGGTCGGATACATGACACCAGGAATAAAGAAGGGGGTCTGACCCCTCTAGAAGGTGGACATGATGAAGAGGAGGATGGGTGAAGATCTTCAGAAAACAAAAACAAGCATCTACTGAAAACTGAAAACATCAGAAATGTGTTTAATGAATATAAATAAAAACCTTTCATTGATGTTTTTCTGAGAGAGACGAGGTCTAAAACCCAGAGATAAGCGCGTCTGTCTGCAGCCAATCAGACGCGTCCAGACCTCCGTGTCCCAGTTCAGCTTCATATCCTCCCTAAGCAGCGCTGCCTGGTGAATAATTGACCAGTTCTCCTCTCTGTATCTCTTTCCATCACTCCGTCTTTGTGGTGTCACTCGTCAGCCCCCCCCCCCCCCCCCCTGCCTGCCGGGTGGATGCTGATGACTGAGCAGCAGCTGCTAGGACGACCTCGCTCTTTATCCTCATCCATCAGCGTCACTTCGCTCTCCTTCATTCTGATGTGGAGTTTGGAACAGAGGGAATTATTTTTCGGGAATTTCATCGTAAAACTGAGTCATTTTGACTTCAGATGCATTAAAAGGAAGTTTTTCATCTTTTTCTCAGTCTTTGTTTTCATTCATGGAGGAAAACATTTGCTTCTGACAGGTTTTTCATTTTTAAGGAACTTGGAACTAATCAGGACTTTTTCTGATCAGGTAGGTTATCAAGTAAGAACCTGTGTTGTTATGATAAAAGAGTTGAATATCTTTTATCTTCGTTCTTTATCTTGGTCTTTCTGTTGTTTCAAGTACGATTAATCTGCACTGTAAAATCTAATTGGTTGGATTTACTGAACTGCAACACGGGAACTAGTTTTCACGAAGGTGAGTTTAATGGAAATGAAAGATGTGAGTCTGGAGACGACACAAAGCTGAAACATCTGATTGCTGGAATTTCATGAGCTTCTGGAAAGAACTCAATAAATTCATATGAATAGACAACTTTTATTTTCAGCCGCCATGATGGTTTCTAGTCCAGCTTCCCTAAAGTCAGTGAGGTTACAGGTTACAGAACATGTTTAGACTTACAGGTGTTGTGTCACACCTGGTGATGATCTACAGGTGTTCAGTCACACCTGGAGATGATCTACAGGTGCTAAGTCACACCTGGTGATGATCTACAGGTGTTCAGTCACACCTGGAGATGATCTACAGGTGTTCAGTCACACCTGGTGATGATCTACAGGTGCTAAGTCACACCTGCTGATGATCTACAGGTGCTCAGTCACACCTGGTGATGATCTACAGGTGTTCAGTCACACCTGGAGATGATCTACAGGTGTTCAGTCACACCTGGTGATGATCTACAGGTGTTCAGTCACACCTGGTGATGACCTACAGGTGCTCAGTCACACCTGCTGATGATCTACAGGTGTTCAGTCACACCTGGTGATGATCTACAGGTGCTCAGTCACACCTGGTGGTGACCTAAAGGTGTTCAGTCACACCTGGTAATGACCTACAGTGTTTCTGTCACACCTGGTGGTGACCTAAAGGTGTTCAGTCACAACTGGTGGTGACCCACAGGTGTTCAAAAGCAAACAAACAAAAATTCTCGAATGCGCCGCAAGGCACAAGGTGTGCAATACTCAGAGACATGGTCAAGGTAAGAAAGGCTGAAAAACCACCACCACTGAACAAGACACACAAGCTGAAACGTCAAGACTGGGCCAAGAAATATCTCAGACTGATTTTTCTAAGCTTTTATGGACTGATGAAATGAGAGTGAGTCTTGATGGGCCAGATGGATGGGCCCGTGGCTGGATCGGTAAAGGCCAGAGAGCTCCAGTCCCACTCAGACGCCAGCAAGGTGGAGGTGGGGTACTGGTATTGGCCAGATGGATGGGCCCGTGGCTGGATCGGTAAAGGCCAGAGAGCTCCAGTCCCACTCAGACGCCAGCAAGGTGGAGGTGGGGTACTGGTATGGGCCAGATGGATGGGCCCGTGGCTGGATCAGTGAAGGCCAGAGAGCTCCAGTCCCACTCAGACGCCAGCAAGGTGGAGGTGGGGTACTGGTATGGGCCAGATGGATGGGCCCGTGGCTGGATCAGTGAAGGCCAGAGAGCTCCAGTCCCACTCAGACGCCAGCAAGGTGGAGGTGGGGTACTGGTATGGGCCAGATGGATGGGCCCGTGGCTGGATCGGTAAAGGCCAGAGAGCTCCAGTCCCACTCAGACGCCAGCAAGGTGGAGGTGGGGTACTGGTATGGGCCAGATGGATGGGCCCGTGGCTGGATCGGTAAAGGCCAGAGAGCTCCAGTCCCACTCAGACGCCAGCAAGGTGGAGGTGGGGTATTGGTATGGGCCAGATGGATGGGCCCGTGGCTGGATCGGTAAAGGCCAGAGAGCTCCAGTCCCACTCAGACGCCAGCAAGGTGGAGGTGGGGTACTGGTATGGGCTGCTATCATCAAAGATGAGCTTGTGGGGCCTTTTCGGGTTGAGGATGGAGTCAAGCTCAACTCCCAGTCCTACTGCCAGTTTCTGGAAGACACTTTCTTCAAGCAGTGGTACAGGAAGAAGTCCGCATCCTTCAAGAAGAACATGATTTTCATGCAGGACAATGCTCCATCACACGCATCCAAGTACTCCACAGCGTGGCTGCAAGAAAGGGTCTAAAAGAAGAAAAACTAATGACATGGCCTCCTTGTTCACTGATCTGAACCCCATAGAGAACCTGTGGTCCCTCATCAAATGTGAGATTTACAAGGAGGGAAAACAGTCCACCTCTCTGAACAGTGTCTGGGAGGCTGTGGTTGCTGCTGCACGCAATGTTGATGGTGAACAGATCAAAACACTGACAGGAAATAGCTAAAACCAAAAAAGCCTCACTCCAACTTCCAAAAATATTCAGCTTTGATATTAATGAGTCTTTTGGGTTCGTTAAGAACATATTGTTGTTCAATAATGAAATTAATCCTCAAAAATACAACTTGCCCAATAATTCTGCACTCCCTGTATATGTTATGTTGTTAAAAAAAAAAAAAAAAAAAGAGTACAAACTTATAACCATGTTGAATGTCCCTTCTGGGATAAAGAAAGTATTTTTCATTTCATTTTTATTTCATTTTATTCATTCACACCTGGTATTGACCTACAGGTATTCAGTCACACCTGCTGATAACTTACATCATGAAGTTCATCTGATTTGTTAAAGATCAATAATAACTTGACGGGAAATTTTCTCCACAAATATATCCAGTTAAAACTGATGTTATATTTTACAGTGTATGATTCAGACTCACAGATGCGATCAGCTGTGAATCAGCAGCAAACATTGCTGACAGTATGATTGGTCTCACTGAGCTTGAAGCTTTTCACTGGCAGTGCAGTTTAATCACAGATTACAGCTTTGACTGCATTAATCTGAGCGTGGTGACGGATTAGACGCTGTGGGCTGAGCTTCTTTCGGACAATCTTAACTCCACGCCACCAGGCTGGAGTTGTAGAGTTTATGAAATGAAATGAAAAATACTTTAGCAAACCTAAAGGGAAATTTCAATACGGTTGTAGTATTATTCTTCTCTTTTTTTTCTCAACAAAAAAAAAGACAATTTGTTCCGGAGGCCTTTCGGAGGAATGATCTTCAGAGTTGTCCTGGAAGTCATGGAAGAAGATTTGGGCCACAGAGGGAAAAAAAACATTTTTAAGAAAAAGTCAGAAATCTGGCTTTATTCTCTGATTTCTGAGCTTTCCCCAGAACATTAAAAAATACAAAAATTCAGGAGATTTTATTTTCAATTTCTGAAAGAAAGTCAGAATTCCCATTTCAATCTTAGAATTCCAAATGTTTTCCAGAACATAAAAAAAGAAATGTGATTATTATTATTTTTATTTTTTTTTAGTTTAAAATTCTGACTTTGGTCTCAAAATTCTGACTTCTTCTCAGAACATTCTGACTTTTCTTTAAGAAATTAAAAAAAAAATCTGACTTTAATCCAAGAATTCAGACTTTTTCCAGAAATTTAAAGGAGGTCTTAAATTCCTGATTGTTTTTTTAATGTTCTTGAAATTTGCAATGTTGAGATGAAAGTCAGAATTCTGAGATGAAAGTCAGAATTCTGACTTTTTCTCAGAATTTTATTTTTTTTTTTTCTAGTGGCCCTAATCCTCTTCCATAAGCGTCCAGTGTGAAGAGGAATGGTGAGAGTACAGTTCCCTGTGGTGCTCCAGTGCTGCTGACCACCATCTCAGACACACAACCTTTCAGTCTCACAAACTGTGGTCTGTTTGTTAGGTAGTCGTAAATCCAGGTGGTTGTGGAGGATCCACCTGGAAGTTATGGAGCTTCTGACATAGCAAAGCAGCTGAATAGTATTAAATGCACTTGAAAAATCAAAGAACATGACCCTCAAAGTGCTGCCTGACTGGTCCAGATGAGAGTGGGCTCTCTGAATCAGGAAGATGATGACGTCTTCTGCCCAACAACGTTACTAGATGCAGACTGAGACAGGTCCTGGTTTACCTGGTTCAGTTGTGGCTTTAAGGGACTGGAAAAAGACAGAATATTGACATATTGTTCTGGGCAGGTCTACAGATCTCTGGGAGGAGGAGACGGAGGAGGTCTCAGGAGACAGACAGGCTGGAGGAGGAGACGGGGGAGGTCTCAGGAGACAGACAGACTGGAAGAAGAGACAGACAGGCTGGAGGAGGAGACGGAGGAGGTCTCAGGAGACAGTCAGATTGGAGGAGGAGACGGAGGAGGTCTCAGGAGACAGACAGGCTGGAAGAAGAGACAGACAGGCTGGAGGAGGAGACGGAGGGAGGTCTCAGGAGACAGTCAGATTGGAGGAGGAGACGGAGGAGGTCTCAGGAGACAGACAGGCTGGAAGAAGAGACAGACATGCTGGAGGAGGAGACGGAGGAGGTCTCAGGAGACAGACAGGCTGGAGGAGGAGACGGGGGAGGTCTCAGGAGACAGACAGACTGGAGGATGAGACAGAGGAGGTCTCAGGAGACAGACAGGCTGGAGGAGGGAGACGGGGGAGGTCTCAGGAGACAGACAGACTGGAAGAAGAGACAGACAGGCGGAGGAGGAGACGGAGGAGGTCTCAGGAGACAGTCAGATTGGAGGAGGAGACGGAGGAGGTCTCAGGAGACAGACAGGCTGGAAGAAGAGACAGACAGGCTGGAGGAGGAGACGGAGGAGGTCTCAGGAGACAGCAGATTGGAGGAGGAGACGGAGGAGGTCTCAAGACAACACACACACAGGAGGAGACGGAGGAGGTCTCAGGAGACAACAGGCGAGGAAACGGGGAGGCCAGGAGACAACAGACTGGAGGAGAGACAGAGGAGGTCTCAGGAGACAGACAGGCGAGGAGGAGACGGAGGAGGTCCAGAGACAGGCAACTGAGGAGGAGACGGAGGACGCTCAGTAGACACACAGGCTGGAGGAGGAGACAGAGGAGGTCTCAGTAGACACACAGGCTGGAGGAGGAGACAGAGGAGGTCTCAGGAGACAGACAGGCTGGAGGAGGAGACAGAGGAGGTCTCAGGAGACAGACAGACTGGAGGAGGAGACAGAGGAGGTCTCAGGAGACACACAGGCTGGAGGAGGAGACGGAGGAGGTCTCAGGAGACAGACAAAAGGAGGAACGGAGGAGGCCAAACCACAGAACGGAGGAGGTCTCAGAGACACACAGGCTGGAGGAGGAGACAGAGGAGGTCTCAGGAGACAGTCAGACTGGAGGAGGAGACAGAGGAGGTCTCAGGAGACAGACAGGCTGGAGGAGGAGACAGAGGAGGTCTCAGGAGACAGACAGGCTGGAGGAGGAGACAGAGGAGGTCTCAGGAGACAGACAGACTGGAGGAGGAGACGGAGGAGGTCTCAGAGACACACAGGCTGGAGGAGGAGACAGAGGAGGTCTCAGGAGACACACAGGCTGGAGGAGGAGACAGAGGAGGTCTCAGGAGACACACAGGCTGGAGGAGGAGACGGAGGAGGTCTCAGGAGACAGACAGACAGGAGGAGACGGAGGAGGTCTCAGCAGACAGACAGACAGGAGGAGACGGAGGAGGTCTCAGGAGACAGACAGGCTGGAAGAGGAGACAGAGGAGGTCTCAGGAGACAGACAGACTGGAGGAGGAGACAGAGGAGGTCTCAGGAGACAGACAGGCTGGAGGAGGAGACAGAGGAGGTCTCAGGAGACAGACAGGCTGGAGGAGGAGACAGAGGAGGTCTCAGGAGACAGACAGGCTGGAGGAGGAGACGGAGGAGGTCTCAGGAGACAGACAAAAGGAGGAGACGGAGGAGGTCTCAGAAGACAGGCAGACAGGAGGAGACAGAGGAGGTCTCAGGAGACAGTCAGACTGGAGGAGGAGACAGAGGAGGTCTCAGGAGACAGACAGGCTGGAGGAGGAGACAGAGGAGGTCTCAGGAGACAGACAGGCTGGAGGAGGAGACAGAGGAGGTCTCAGGAGACAGACAGACTGGAGGATGAGACGGAGGAGGTCTCAGTAGACACACAGGCTGGAGGAGGAGACAGAGGAGGTCTCAGGAGACACACAGGCTGGAGGAGGAGACAGAGGAGGTCTCAGGAGACACACAGGCTGGAGGAGGAGACAGAGGAGGTCTCAGGAGACAGACAGACTAAGGAGGAGACGGAGGAGGTCTCAGAAGACAGACAGACTGGAGGAGAAGACGGAGGAGGTCTCAGGAGACAGACAGACTGGAAGAGGAGACAGAGGAGGTCACAGGAGACAGACAGACTGGAGGTGGAGACAGAAGAGGTCTCAGGAGACAGACAGACTGGAGGAGGAGACAGAGGAGGTCACAGGAGACAGACAGGCTGGAGGAGGAGACAGAGGAGGTCTCAGGAGACAGACAGGCTGGAGGAGGAGACAGAGGAGGTCTCAGGAGACAGACAGACTGGAGGAGGAGACAGAGGAGGTCTCAGGAGACAGACAGGCTGGAGGAGGAGACAGAGGAGGTCTCAGGAGACAGACAGGCTGGAGGAGGAGACAGAGGAGGTCTCAGGAGACAGACAGACAGGAGGAGACGGAGGAGGTCTCAGGAGACAGACAGACTGGAGGAGGAGACGGAGGAGGTCTCAGGAGACAGACAGACAGGAGGAGACGGAGGAGGTCTCAGGAGACCGACAGACAGGAGGAGACAGAGGAGAGTCTCAGGAGACAGACAGGCTGGAGGAGGAGACAGGGGAGGTCTCAGGAGACAGACAGGCTGGAGGAGGAGACGGAGGGAGGTCTCCAGGAGACAGACAGGCTGGAAGAAGAGACAGACGCGGGGGAGGTCCAGGAGACAGCAGAGGAGGAGGAGACGGAGGAGGCCAGGAGACAGACAGGCTGGAGGAGGAGACGGAGGAGGTCTCAGGAGACAGACAGGCGGAAACAACAGGCAGGAGACGGAGGAGGTCTCAGGAGACAGACAGACTGGAGGAGGAGACGGAGGAGGTCTCAGGAGACAGACAGGCTGGAAGAAGAGACAACCGGAGGTCTCAGGAGACAACAGGCTGGAGGAGGAGACGGGGGAGGTCTCAGGAGACAGACAGGCTGGAAGAGAGACAGACAGCGGAGGAGGAACGGAGGAGGTCTCAGGAGACAGACAGGCTGGAGGAGGAGACGGGGGAGGTCTCAGGAGACAGACAGACTGGAGGAGAGACAGAGGAGGTCTCAGGAGACAGACAGGCTGGAGGAGGAGACGGAGGAGGTCTCAGGAGACAGACAGGCTGGAGGAGGAGACGGAGGAGGTCTCAGGAGACAGGCAGACTGGAGGAGGAGACGGAGGAGGTCTCAGTAGACACACAGGCTGGAGGAGGAGACAGAGGAGGTCTCAGTAGACACACAGGCTGGAGGAGGAGACAGAGGAGGTCTCAGGAGACAGACAGGCTGGAGGAGGAGACAGAGGAGGTCTCAGGAGACAGACAGACTGGAGGAGGAGACAGAGGAGGCTCAGGAGACAACAGGCTGGAGGAGGAGACAGAGGAGGTCTCAGGAGACAGACAGAATGAAGGAGGAGACGGAGGAGGTCTCAGGAGACAGACAGACTGGAGGAGGAGACGGAGGAGGTCTCGGAAGACAGGCAGACTGGAGGAGGAGACGGAGGAGGTCTCAGTAGACACACAGGCTGGAGGAGGAGACAGAGGAGGTCTCAGGAGACAGGCAGACTGGAGGAGGAGACAGAGGAGGTCTCAGGAGACAGACAGGCTGGAGGAGGAGACAGAGGAGGTCTCAGGAGACAGACAGACTGGAGGAGGAGACAGAGGAGGTCTCAGGAGACAGTCAGGCTGGAGGAGGAGACAGAGGAGGTCTCAGGAGACAGACAGGCTGGAGGAGGAGACAGAGGAGGTCTCAGGAGACAGTCAGGCTGGAGGAGGAGACGGAGGAGGTCTCAGGAGACAGACAGGCTGGAGGAGGAGACAGAGGAGGTCTCAGGAGACAGACAGGCTGGAGGAGGAGACAGAGGAGGTCTCAGGAGACAGTCAGGCTGGAGGAGGAGACAGAGGAGGTCTCAGGAGACAGACAGGCTGGAGGAGGAGACAGAGGAGGTCTCAGGAGACAGACAGACTGGAGGAGGAGACAGTGGAACGTAGCAGATGGAAGGGCGTAAACTCTCAGTAAACCATGTCTTACTGTTTCAGAGATCGGTCTGGAGACATGAAGGTCCTGGCATTCGTCCTCCTGGTGGTCACGGAGGCCTCCTCCAGGTCCTCCTCCAGGTCCTCCTCCAGGTCCTCCTGCCACCCAGGCTGTGACTGTCGAGGACACCTGAAGTTTACTATCTGTTCCCGGGCCCTCCTGACCCAGCCTCCGGGCCGAGTCTCCGCCACCACCGAGCTCCTGGACCTGTCCGACAACCTGATCTCCAGCATCTCCCGGCACGCCTTCAGCAGCAGCCGTCAGCTGCGCGTGTTGCTGCTGCAGAACAACAGCATCAGCGCGGTGGAGGACGGCAGCTTCTCCCAGCTGGAGCTCCTGCAGAAGCTGGATCTGAGCTGGAACCGGATCCCGGGCCTGACAGCGGGCTTCTCCGCGGGCCTGGCCCTCCTCCGGGACCTGCAGCTGGCCCACAACCTGCTGACCAGCCTGGACAGCCGCAGCTTTCTGCACCTGGACGGCCTGCAGAGGCTGAACCTCACTGGCAACGCCATCCAGACCATCCAGGTGAGGTCCTTCGTGCCCATGAGCGGCCTGCGGCAGCTCCACCTGCAGGACAACCAGCTGACGTCGCTGCGGGGCGGCACCTTCTCCATGCTGCGCTCCCTGGAGGTCCTCAACCTGGCCGGGAACCAGATCACGGACATGGAGACGTCCGTCTTCAACCCTCTCACCAGCCTGACGCTGCTGAACCTGGCAGACAACCGGCTGTCCTCCATCTGCTTCAAGACGTTCCTGGGCATCCGCAGCTCCAGCGGCCACGTGCTGCTGCAGGGCAACCCCTGGAGCTGCGACTGTGAGCTGCAGAGAGTCTTCCGGAAGCTGCGCAGCATCCAGCGGCTCTTCCTGGACGACTACCGCAACCTGACCTGCAGCGAGCCGCCCGCCCTGCGCCACGTCCCGCTGGCTGACGTGGATGCTGAGCTGTGCGTCGCTGAGACCGTCACTGTCCTCATCATCACCATCACCGTGGTGATCACTGTGCTGGCCGCCATGTTGATGGGCGAGAGGAAGAGGAAGAAGAGGAAGAAGGGGCTGCACTGGACGCAGCGGGGGGACTTTTCAGACGAGTCGGACTTCTGAAACTCATCACGCCTGCAGCAAACCTCAGGAATGTTTCCAGCAACCATTGCTCCGTGTTGCTACTGCAACCATAGATGTATAATAGAGGCTAGATGTCTACGCAGGCTGTTAGCCAATGACCAGCCAGCACGTCCACGTGGGGCCCATAAGGGTTAGATTTTGGCTGCATACAAGGGACCCAAGTGGGATTGTCCACGGTTTTCATGGTGACCCGCCTGTGTTTTCCCATGTGGGTTTGCCCATGCCTTTAGGCTGTATGGGCAAACACAGGTTGGGCCACCATGGACACCGTGGAAAAATTTAACCCTTATGGGCCCCATATGGACTTGCTGGTTGGGGGAGAGCGACGTAGCTACATGGCGGCCATCTTACCTCACAACTGCCCCTAAACAACATGATTCTACCATATATCAGATACCAGCAGGTATTAGATACTACCATATATCAGATACTAGCAGGTATTAGATACTACCATATATCAGATACTAGCAGGTATCAGATACTACCATATATCAGATACTAGCAGGTATTAGATACTACCATATATCAGATACTAGCAGGTATTAGATACTACCATATATCAGATACTAGCAGGTATCAGATACTACCATATATCAGATACTAGCAGGTATTAGATACTACCATATATCAGATACTAGCAGGTATTAGATACTACCATATATCAGATACTAGCAGGTATTAGATACTACCATATATCAGATACTAGCAGGTATTAGATACTACCATATATCAGATACTAGCAGGTATCAGATACTACCATATATCAGATACTAGCAGGTATTAGATACTACCATATATCAGATACTAGCAGGTATCAGATACTACCATATATCAGATACTAGCAGGTATTAGATACTACCATATATCAGATACTAGCAGGTATTAGATACTACCATATATCAGATATTATCAGGTATTAGATACTACCATATATCAGATACTAGCAGGTATCAGATACTACCATATATCAGATACTAGCAGGTATTAGCTAACATGTGGACGGAGGAGGAGACAGAGGAGGTCTCAGGAGACCTCCTCTGTTAGAAAGTTGTTTCTAACAACTTGGTAACTTAACTAACAACTTAAAACCAGACATATTATAAGCAGCTTCAAAGCAAGTCAGTCTGTAGCAGCAGCAGCTGCACCGTAGTCACATGACTCTGAAAGGAATGCTGGGAAATGAAGTTCTTCCAGGATAACAGGGACTTTTAGACATGCTGACCAACGTTGATGGCACAAGATCACGTGAGATTTAACTAACAAAATCTCACCAGATTTCATTTTTTCAAAATATTGGCCCAAAAAAAGATACTGATAATTTCACATTTTAATGCCAATATTGGCTGATAATATCGGACATCCATATATTATTATTATTATTATTATTACAGTGTATGGTATTTGTGGATTTTTATCTAAAAAAGAAAAAAACCTTGAACCCTGATTTCTTAACATCTCAGTTACAGAACGTGGACATGATCCAGATGGAGAATTTCCATAGAGACTGTCAAAGTGAGTAGAGCTCATTGACTGTTCAGCATTCGGTTTAGAAAACTACTAAATAGCCTATTAATGATTTTTTTCCAACTTTAAGTTGGAAAAAGTCCCCAATGGGCTATTTCATTGGTTGGAAAAAGTCAGAGTAACTGTTCTGGAGAGTGGATGTTTATCAGAGAACTACTTTGTTCCTAACTCGCTAAACTGATCACCTGCAGCTGTCAGAAACCTAAGTAGTCTGGATGCCACATCTAAGTATTCAGGAACATAGCTACATCTGTTACGTTTATTAGAAATCAAACTGTTTGAAAATCAGTTAAAAAATGGAGTCAGATACAGTTATTTAATAGTACATGTGCCGTTGAGATTAATGTTGTTCAGGGGCAGCTGTCTGAGGTAAGATGGACGCTGTGTAGCTACGCTGAACAACCCCGCTTGCACCATCTAGCCCTGTATGATATCTGTGGCTGCAACCCCCCAGCCTGGAGGGAGATCTCTGACCCCAGCAGGGTCGACTGAGTACAGCTGAGACAGTTTCCACCCCTCTCATTTCCACGCAAAAATTAGACATTAAACAGGGTGTGGACGGAAGTTTTTTTTTACAAAATGCATCCTGTATTTGTGTCCTAAAAATGACAATAAATAATATCAATAAGTTATTTATAATTTTCACAATTTATCAAAAACAAGAGGTGTGTTTTTGTCTCAACTGTACTCATAGAATAAAGATAATGAGTACAGTTGAGACACCATTGAAATGTCTGGAGAGCCGATGCTGCTGATGGAATGAACTATTAAAAACTTCAATTACAATTTTTTTTACATTTTATTCAGTTTTATATTTGATTTTATCCAATAATAGCATGGCAAACTTTTGAAAATGAAATGGAACAAAGTATTTAATGGAAACTGTAAACGGTGTAAACAGAATGACAAGTCGGAAAACAATAATTTAATGTTTTTATTTTGCCTAATTGTGACATAAAATCTTAAAATGCTGCTTAACAGCAACAGCGTTCTGCGATGACCTGACATGTTTCCATGTCACGGCTTTTAGTGCACAAAACAATGTTTGCATATAAGTTAAATTTAAAAGTAACATACACGGAGGAAGAAAGCAACATGGTAAAATCAAAATCTTGTCAAAAAATACTTTTTTGAGTACCTTCATATTATTCGTATCACCACTGATCTCAGCCTTTATTAAATCAAACCAGAAGAATCACTTTTTTAGATTAGCATTTAACTCCATCTTAGTTTTTAGGTAAAGTTTTTATTTATTCATCTATTTTTAACTTATATTATGCACTTCCTACAGGCTCCTAATACCCTGCAGCACTGTAGCCTGGTACACCAGCTGATTATTGTAAAGGGCTGTACTAATAAACTTAGATTTGATATGATTCACCACAGAGCTTCACATAAAGCTGAATTTTCCTACGCTCAAAAGGATGCTAATACGCATGTGCACACAAAAAATAACAGCAAAAGCTTGCTGCATGTGCTCAGTCTACCCCACTGAGCTGGAAGGATTCCCAACATGTTTCACACCGAAACGCTTCTTGTAAACAAATGCTCAACTGTTCTCAGCTCTTTCAGGAACTTTAACTGGTTTAAGACTCAAAAAATTATTATTAATGAGTAAATAAGCCAACATAAAGCTGCGGTTGTGCTGCGAGTTAGAAAACATCACCTTTGTATTGATACTCCTTACATTTACTCAGAAAACCCTTCATGTGTAGAAACAGCTGCAGGTGGACTGGAGGAATACGGCTCCCCCTGCAGGCCAAACAGAGTCACTGCAGTACCCAATGACGTCATCAGGCAGCTTTATGTAGTTTGTAGTTTCCTCACCGCCAAATATGTGCCCTTAATCAGCAAAATATCACCTCTAGGCCCAGTCAGGTTTTCTACTGTTAAGATGTGGTTGGGAAAAAGTTGCTCCCTTTACCAGAAACTTTTTAAAAGAAGAAAATCAAAATACAATCAACCTCAAAATCATTTACACCCTCCAATTGAAGAAAATGCAAAATTCACAATAATAATTCAAATAACCTGAAACTAAAAAAAACTAATAATAAATAAAAATGTACAAAATTATAATTCAGTGAAATGAAATATTGATTTTGAATTGTAGTTGACAAGATTATTTAAAACAAACAAACAAACAAACAAACAAACAAAACTGTCCCGGACACATTAGAGCACCTTTGCCATGAACAATGGACCAACACACCTGTGCAGACGTCTGATCGGACGTTTCAGAACACCTGATTGCAGTGAATGTCTCAGAGTGTTGCTCAACAACATTTTAGTTCAGGAGCCCATCATGCTTGTTTTGTTTTTGTTTTTTGGTGGGGGGTTGTTGTTGTTGTTAATATTTCTTTTAAACCACAATTCAAAATCTATGTCATGATTTTCATAAAATTTGTATTTATTACTTTTGTCCATTTCAGCTTATTTCAGTGACGGCTGTATGTCTTCCTTATCTAATGGGAGGGTATGAATCATTTTGAGGACGACTGTATGTTGCTTTTATGCTTTTGCACAGAATCTACCCACCTAATCAATATATGGTTAAATTTACCCCCCAAAATATGCTAACTACTCCCAGAAACGATCAACTGTCTCTTCTGGAAATGATGGAAAGAATGTTTACAGTTTTTCAGATGTAAAATAGTCCCTGATTTCTGTTGTTAAAATTTGAACATGTTATTTTTGGCTTTCATGGAATGAATTTGAACCCAAACAGTTATTTAAAACTTAATTGAATTAATTCATTTAGCAAATTTTATACATAAATGTAAATTTCAATTGTCATTACTGTTCCCTGCTGTATTTCATGAAAATAAATGGTATTTATCAACTATTACACAGAGCTCAAACAAAAAAGCAATGAAATGTCTGAGATAATAATAATTATCATTATTATTTTTTCTCCTGTACACATTCCCAATGGTAATACATGTTTTTCTGAATAATAACAGATGTTAGATCCTCATTTCAGAAAACTTGACATTACTGAGTGCAGTTTCTTTCTGCAGCTGTTTAGTGGACGATAGAAACACAGAAAGAAGCCCGGCGGCTACCTGATCAATATCTGATCACAAACGGAGTAAAATAAATTCATTTTAAACTCCTTCATAGAATCTCTCCAGCCAGGAAATATCTAAAAGACTAATTTAATATTGGCATTGATGCTTCCAGAGTCTGCTGTACATTTGTTTTGGTGTTGTTCTGTTGTTCAATCTTTCTGGCAAAATCTGTATTTTTATTCAAGAAAATATTGTTGCAGTTCTTTTCATTTTTGGAAAGAGATAATATGCCCATAACATGCGGATACTAAATATATTATCAACATTATTTTATTATGGGACAAATAGTAGATAAGTTGAACATTTCTAAACAGAATGAGTCAACTTCTCTCCCACTCCTGCCTTTCATATGCATGAAACATCTTTCTGAGATCACGTTGTTGAATGTAATTGTCCTGTTTCATTATCATATTCTGGAATATATTCTATTTATTTACATTTTTATTTCAATAAATTTGTGAGAGAAAAAAAAGTTTCCTGCTTGGTGAAGTCTGACTCCAGGACTCACCTGCATGGATGATGGTAAAAACAGAAATACTCAACCTTTCTAACTTTGTTGCTATTGTTCTGTCCAGTTCTTCTCCACAAAAGTCCACAAAAATACAAAATACAATATGTTTAAGTAATATCTGACTGATGAATACAATCTTTTGTTCTTCTTTGGGGGCTTATCCGGGATAGGGTAGACGGTATGGTGCAGAATACAAATTTTCATTAAAATCTGTTTTTAATAGTTCATGTGCTGTAATATTACAGTATTGTGTTGCATCTAAAACTGTTTTTATAACAGGATTTTTTTTTTTTATTTTTTTTATTTTTTTTTTACTTGTCCTGTCCAGCATCGAAGCAAGCAGAATGGAAATCTGATTGCTTTATTCTGTTGAACAGTTTTGCTTTATCAAGCGGAGCTTTATGAACATAAGGCTCCACTTGATATCATGTTTATTCATTTTATTTCTTTATTTAAACATTTGTCTATTACGCCATTCCATTTCATACTGCTGGGCCTGACAAGGGAGAAATGAAAGTGAATAGAGGTAATGATAGAAAGTGAAACAGAGAGAGGGAGTAAGGAAGAGGAAGAGAGAGAGAAGAGAAAACATGAATCCACTTACACAGTTCACTGGTACCTCTGTACCGCGATCCCTAAACAACCAAGGTCTCTGTTGGAAAACAAAACAAGCAATCCCCTACAGGAGGACCTGCAGGTGGCTTAAATATCCTCAGATCATACAAACACACGCAGAACTACGCAGAGAAGAGGTACAACCTAGTCAGCGCAATGGGAAGCAGAGAAGAGGTACAACCTAGTCATCGCAATGGGAAGTAGAGAAGAGGTACGACCTAGTCATCGCAATGGGAAGCAGTGTCACAGTGTCAACATGCATAATAAAGGGTGCTCCGTGGTGATACAGTCATGCAGATGCAGCCTCGTCTCTGCAAGGAGGAGGAAGCCCGCAAGGCTCGCGACCCAGGCCCCCAGCAGCCACCCAGAGGCCCAGATCCCAGCTACCCCCCCAAAGAGCGGACATGCATCCCCCGAAGGGCGGCAAAAGGCGGCCCCAGCCGGAGCCCCCTGCAGTCTGGAGGCCCAGGCCCCAGCGGACCAAGACCAGCAGCTGCCGACCCCACCGGGCGCCGGGCATCCCCCCGGAGCGGAGACAGCGCCGGGCCCAGGGCCCAAGCGCCCAGGAGCAGCCACCCCCCCCGGACCCGGGCGGCCCAACCGAAACCCAGGAGGACCGGACCCCCCAGACGACGCCCCCCCAGGGCAGGCCAGCCCCCACCCCAAAGTCCCTGCCCCATACACCTGACACCAGGGGCGCCACCACCTCTACCACCCCCTACCCCGCCACCACGCTCACACACACACTCCCCACACACCTACCCCAACACTAGGGCTGAAAGATATACCGTCGCCGCCCCCACATCGAGACCGGGCACCCAAGACATCAATACCGCAAGAGCAACCACATACAAGATACAGA
>JALJCO010001273.1:0-77500 GCA_023101725.1 Atherinomorus stipes | reverse complement strand
TGGTCTTCAACTGCGGCATCGGCTTCGTCAACCCGGCCGAGATGAGGTGCGTGGAAACGGGGACACCGCCGCCGACCGCCCCACCCCCTCTCAGCAACGTCACGCACCAGGCCAACTCCACCAACCACACCCGGAGCCGGCGCGGCGTCCTGGACCCCCCTGGTCCTCTTGCAGGTCCCGGCTTCTCCGTTGCTGCCTTCTACCGGCGCGAGCGAAGCGCTGATGCCAACGCCACATCGGCCCCCTTCAATGCCACTGAACCGGCGCCAAACTCCACCGTGCAGACCCCCTCCACCACTCCCCCCCCTACCACCCCCCAGAAGGAGTACCAGATCGCCTACAACCTGGACCAGGTGGAGACCATCTTCCTGCTCATCCTGCTGGTGGTGATCGTGGGCGAGTTCTTCAGCGCGCCCGCCGTCACCATCGTGGACACGGTCACGCTGCAGTATCTGGGCAAGGCCCGGGACCGCTACGGCCTGCAGAGGATGTGGGGGTCTCTGGGCTGGGGCGTGGCCATGCTGCTGGTGGGGATCTGGATCGACCACACCCACATACCGGTCCACGTGGATGGGGGCTGCGCGCCGCCCGACTACCGCCAGCACAACTACCGCATCGCCTTCATCGTGTTCGGCGTGCTGATGGGCGTGGCCTTCTGCGTGGCAACGCAGTTTCACTTCGACAGCGGGGGTGAGTACGGGGGGGAGGCCCAGGAGGAGGCAGCGGAGTCGCCCCCGGGGGCGGAGCCTCAGCCGGACGGCGAGCCGGCCTTCCACTATGGCGACCTGCTGCGGCTACTCTGCACGGTGCGTTACGGCTCCGTGCTCTTCGTGGCCTGGTTCATGGGCTTCGGCTACGGCTTCGTCTTCAGCTTCCTCTACTGGCACCTGGAGGACCTGAAAGGGACCACCACGCTGTTCGGGGTCTGCTCCGTCCTCAGCCACGTCTCCGAGCTTGCCGCTTACTTCACCAGCCACAAGTTCATCGAGCTGGTGGGACACGTCAGGTAGGTGAAGTCGCTTCATGTCTGGTGACAGGGAACGTCTTTTATCAAACCAGTAACACGAGACACCGTTGATCAGTTTATTGTTGATCACCGATACAGTTTATTATAGATATTTTACCACTCTCCACTAGGGCTGGGAATCACTAGGTGCCTCGTGATATGATACGATCACGATATTTTGCCTACGATAATGATAATATCACGACGCAGCGATTCTGCAATAAATACATTGCAATAAATTTAATCCATGATACACTCAATATGAGTCCCTGAAGACATTCTGAATTTATTTACCAAAGTTAATCCGTCTGAAATGAATTACAAAATATTGTGACATCAAATCATGTGAAACTAGTAGTGTTGTAGTCAAGACCGCACCAACCGAGACCAAGACATTTCCGAGACCAGGGAGTACCGAGACCAAGACAAGGTCAAGACATTTAGAGGTTGAGACCGAGACAAGACCAAGACTTTCACAGGCCGAGACCGAGACGAGACCAAGACCTTTACGGACCGAGACCGAGACAAGACCAAGACTTTCACAGACCGAGACCGAGACAAGACCAAGACTTTCACGGACCGAGACCGAGACAAGACCAAGACTTTCACGGACCGAGACCGAGACAAGACCAAGACTTTCACGGACCGAGACCGAGACAAGACCAAGACTTTCACGGACCGAGACCAAGCCGAGACCAAGGACACAAATATCAAAGAAAAATCATAACAAAACATCAAAATGTGAGGGTTTTTTAAAATTAACTTTTAAACAAATATGACAACAAAAATTAATCGTTCTGTTGTTTTGAAAGCAGCACTATGATTTAAATAAACTATAAACTAATACATTTGGGCAAACATCAATTTTTTTTTTTTTTTTTTTTTTAAAGGATTTTTTGGGCACTAGTGGCCTTTATACAACAGTGTACAGTGACAGGAAAGGGGCAGAGAGAGTGGGGAGTGACATGCAGCAAAGGGTCCTCGACCGGGAATCGATCCGGGGCCAACTGCGCTGAGGAGCTGTAGCCTCTGTTCATGGGGCGGCTGCTCAACCAACTGAGCTAATCACCGCCCCAAACATCAATTTTAACTATTGCAAAGTTGGGAGAAATCTCTTCTTATTTTCTGTCATTTGGTCTCTTTTTAATCTCAGTGTCTGTTTTAGAACTAATGACAACAGTATAAGTAGCCTACTCCTATATGTAGGCCTATATAAGTTCTGCATATCATCTGAAATTTCTGCAGTGTCATCATCATCATCATCATCATCATCATCATACTCATCATCATCATCATCATCATCATACTCACAATGTTGAAAAGTTTTACAAAGAACTATTTTGTTTAGTAATGAGACAGTTTGCACAAACATGAAATGATATAATCACTACTAAAAAAAAAGTTTATAATCAAACAAAATTCAGATTCACAACAAACCTGAAGTAAACACGCACGCTGCATGAGGTGAGAACCATGTAGACTCAATCACAAATGCGCAAACAGGGAGTTTGTTCAGTAAATATAAACTTTACATTAACCTGGAGACATTAATGACCCTGCTAAGCATCACTGTTGCAGGTAAGATGTTCTTAATGATCTCTGATGTGAAATAATTACTCTGCATACCTGAAGTCTGAAAAAATAACGGGGATTTGCTGTGTGGATGATCGATCTCTGATCAGTGACTGAACAGCTGATGATGCGGTGCTTTGCGCCTTGGCAGGCGGAAGAAGTAGTTCAAACCTATTTGTACGATTTAGCTAGTTTTCACGGTGTTCATCAGTGATAATAAATGTGAAATCAGATTTAGCTTGAGAATCAGTTCTATAATACAGGTGGTTGGTCGGGAAAGAATCACTATTTCAGTATCAATCCGCACAGAAATCGTCTTTTCGGGTAAATGCTTTTGAGCTTCATGGTTTTTTGGTTAATTTTATCATAAATACTGAGGTCCTGGTCCAGACCTCGGTATGCTATGGTATGGCAATGGTAGCTACAGTCATGCTTACAAGTTCACACAGCCGCTCTCCTCCTGTCGGCTCGCGCATCTCTGCAGGTGTGCGCAGGAGGCGCTTGGTCACAGTGCAGCTGCAGGGAGACGTAACACTACCGATGCTTTTAAGTTGTCATTCGCTGTTTTTAAGAGGCTCCTTTTCCTCTTACCAGCAGCTAAGTTATGGACAAAAAGCCGATCAGCAGTGGTCTCCACCGGTCTCGTTCAAAAATCCCGAGACCGCCCTGTCCGAGACCGAGACAAGACCGAGACAAAATGCTGTCGATACCAAGACGAGACCGAGAACCTAAAAAAATGGTCTCGAGACCAAGACCGATCTCGAGTACTACAACACTAGAAATGAGTAAAACAAAGTGCACAGTGGTTCTTCTAAAAGGGACTTGAGGCAAGATTAAGAAATGAAACTTGCGACTGGCGCTTCAGGTACCTGCAGCCACACGCCAAGCCGTCACAGGAGCACAAACTGAAGCTATAATGTTGTTTACTACGCTTTTTCTTCATAGTTCCACTTTTTAGTGTCTTTCAGTGATCTGGATCGTTTGCTGACAACAGAAGAATCCATAACTATCGCTTACAGTGTTTGAATTCACCGCGACCGTCTTCTTCCTGTATCAAAACTGCGGATGCAGCGTCATTTGACGTCGCGTGCATGTTAAGTCTTTCTAAATCCTACATTGACGTCCTGAATGTGTTTGTCGTAGCTGAGATGGAGATTACAGACTCCCATCTCTAAGGAGGAGAACCTGCTCATCAGTACTGGATAAACCCGTTCTGTCAGCGTTCATCTCAGAGACAATGCTGCCGTTGATGCTCAGGGTTTCTGCGTCTGTGGGGGGGCTGCACACACAGATCTGTTGTCCTTCCTGAGACGGCTCCGAGTCAACAGAGGGTGACGTTGAAGGAAAGAGACTAATCTAATTCTGCCTCTCGCTCTGCTGGGGGACGTTCAAGAGCCGCTGGTGAATCAGTAACTGAGCCAGCAAACATCTGCCAGTCAGGAGGTTCCCAGAACCAGCATGTAGAGCCAAAACCAGCTCACGCTGGTCCTAACGAGGTCTGCTGGTGTCGGCGCCGTCCAATCAGACGGTGCCAGAGACGTGGAATGTCACCAATTAATTTAAAAAATGACTAAAATATAAAAAACGTCACAAATTTTAAAAATCCCTAAAATATAAGAAATGTCACTAATTAATAGGTCGATAACAAATCTTGCTGGACGATATATTGTCCCACATATTATTGGCGATGAACAATATTGCCGACATTACTGAGACCACAATAACCACTTATGTAATGTTATTATATCATAATAATGCAAGTGCATCCTTTCAAATGCAATAATTAAACTTTCATTTCACACTGGGATGTCCAGAACCAGAACTTTTAATTATCCTAAATAAAACAAACAAAAAGCACTAAAAATAAAATTGAAAAAGGACTCAGTCTCTGTTAGAAAAATTGCACCAAAAGAACAATAAACTAGACCGTTTGTCCAGAACAATAAATACGATGGCCTATCCAGTCTCACACAAAACTGCACTTTAATAATATTATTATGATTGTCATCTTTTGTAATAATAATAATGTGCTGACTGTCGGGCCACCGGCTCTAAAACTTGGGGTGCAGTCCCCTCCCCCACCCCCACTCCCCCCGGTTGGGAAAACTCAAGCGGGTGATTGTGTTTGAAGTGGCCATGCGAGTTCGTGGTGTTGCCTCTCTTTTTGTGCTACCATTTTTAAAGAGTCGGCGTTCTGGCTTTTCTGTGTTGATGGTTCCACGTCGCTCGTGGAGCTTGAAGCCGAAATATTCCTGCACCGGAGCTGGAGCGTTTGGCTTTGTGTTTCTATGCTCCTCAAAGCTTACCTGCTGCAGGTCTGTCTGTAGGTGGGTCTGTCTGCATGTGGGTCTGTCTGCATGTGGATCTGTCTGCATGTGGATCTGTCTGCATGTGGATCTGTCTGCATGTGGATCTGTCTGCATGTGGATCTGTCTGCATGTGGATCTGTCTGCATGTGGATCTGTCTGCATGTGGGTCTGTCTGCATGTGGATCTGTCTGCATGTGGGTCTGTCTGCATGTGGGTCTGTCTGCATGTGGGTCTGTCTGCATGTGGGTCTGTCTGCATGTGGATCTGTCTGCATGTGGGTCTGTCTGCATGTGGGTCTGTCTGCATGTGGATCTGTCTGCATGTGGGTCTGTCTGCATGTGGGTCTGTCTGTAGGTGTGTCTGTCTGTAGGTGTGTCTGTCTGCATGTGGGTCTGTCTGCATGTGGATCTGTCTGCATGTGGGTCTGTCTGCATGTGTGTCTGTCTGCATGTGGATCTGTCTGCATGTGGGTCTGTCTGCATGTGGGTCTGTCTGCATGTGTGTCTGTCTGCATGTGGATCTGTCTGCATGTGGGTCTTTCTGCATGTGGATCTGTCTGCATGTGGGTCTGTCTGCATGTGGATCTGTCTGCATGTGGGTCTGTCTGCATGTGGGTCTGTCTGCATGTGGGTCTGTCTGTAGGTGTGTCTGTCTGCATGTGGATCTGTCTGCATGTGGGTCTGTCTGCATGTGGATCTGTCTGCATGTGGGTCTGTCTGCATGTGGGTCTGTCTGCATGTGGATCTGTCTGCATGTGGGTCTGTCTGCATGTGTGTCTGTCTGTAGGTGTGTCTGTCTGCATGTGGATCTGTCTGCATGTGGGTCTGTCTGCATGTGGATCTGTCTGCATGTGGATCTGTCTGCATGTGGGTCTGTCTGCATGTGTGTCTGTCTGCATGTGGATCTGTCTGCATGTGGGTCTGTCTGCATGTGGGTCTGTCTGTAGGTGTGTCTGTCTGTAGGTGTGTCTGTCTGCATGTGGGTCTGTCTGCATGTGGATCTGTCTGCATGTGGGTCTGTCTGCATGTGGGTCTGTCTGCATGTGGATCTGTCTGCATGTGGGTCTGTCTGCATGTGGGTCTGTCTGTAGGTGTGTCTGTCTGTAGGTGTGTCTGTCTGCATGTGGGTCTGTCTGCATGTGGGTCTGTCTGTAGGTGTGTCTGTATGCATGTGGGTCTGTCTGCATGTGGGTCTGTCTGCATGTGGATCTGTCTGTAGGTGTGTCTGTCTGCATGTGGGTCTGTCTGTAGGTGTGTCTGTCTGCATGTGGGTCTGTCTGCATGTGGGTCTGTCTGCATGTGGATCTGTCTGTAGGTGGGTCTGTCTGCATGTGGATCTGTCTGCATGTGGGTCTGTCTGCATGTGGATCTGTCTGCATGTGGATCTGTCTGCATGTGGGTCTGTGTGTAGGTGGGTCTGTCTGTAGGTGGGTCTGTCTGCATGTGGGTCTGTCTGCATGTGGATCTGTCTGCATGTGGGTCTGTCTGCATGTGGATCTGTCTGCATGTGTGTCTGTCTGCATGTGGATCTGTCTGCATGTGGGTCTGTCTGCATGTGGGTCTGTCTGTAGGTGTGTCTGTCTGTAGGTGTGTCTGTCTGCATGTGGGTCTGTCTGCATGTGTGTCTGTCTGCATGTGGATCTGTCTGCATGTGGATCTGTCTGCATGTGGGTCTGTCTGCATGTGGGTCTGTCTGCATGTGTCTGTCTGCATGTGGGTCTGTCTGCATGTGGATCTGTCTGCATGTGGGTCTGTCTGCATGTGGGTCTGTCTGCATGTGGATCTGTCTGCATGTGGGTCTGTCTGCATGTGGGTCTGTCTGCATGTGGGTCTGTCTGCATGTGGATCTGTCTGCATGTGTGTCTGTCTGCATGTGGGTCTGTCTGCATGTGGGTCTGTCTGCATGTGGGTCTGTCTGCATGTGGGTCTGTCTGCATGTGGGTCTGTCTGCATGTGGGTCTGTCTGCATGTGGATCTGTCTGCATGTGGGTCTGTCTGTAGGTGTGTCTGTCTGCATGTGGGTCTGTCTGCATGTGGGTCTGTCTGTAGGTGTGTCTGTCTGTAGGTGTGTCTGTCTGCATGTGGATCTGTCTGCATGTGGATCTGTCTGCATGTGGGTCTGTCTGCATGTGGGTCTGTCTGTAGGTGTGTCTGTCTGTAGGTGTGTCTGTATGCATGTGGGTCTGTCTGCATGTGGGTCTGTCTGTAGGTGTGTCTGTCTGTAGGTGTGTCTGTCTGTAGGTGTGTCTGTATGCATGTGGGTCTGTCTGCATGTGGGTCTGTCTGCATGTGGGTCTGTCTGCATGTGGGTCTGTCTGTAGGTGTGTCTGTCTGCATGTGGGTCTGTCTGGAGGTGTGTCTGTCTGTAGGTGTGTCTGTCTGCATGTGGGTCTGTCTGCATGTGGGTCTGTCTGCATGTGGGTCTGTCTGCATGTGGGTCTGTCTTAGGGCTGGGACGATTCGTCGACGTAACCGATTACGTCGACGCGAAAAATACGTCGACGCAAAATATGCGTACCGATGCGTCGTCAGACCAAAACAAAGATGGCGGCGCCATGCGACTTCAGACTAAAACAAAGATGGCGGCGCGATCTCCGCGAGTGGCTCTTTCAAGTTTCCAAAGTGTAAGGCAGTGAAGGCCCACACTCGTTTATCGAAGGTATAACTATATATTAGGGATGGCGAATCCGAAGCCTAATGAGACATGAGACACTTCCGTGAGATGGACGCCATGTCTTCAGACACGTCAGGCCTGTTTGAGATGGTCAGCATGAAGCACGAGCTCCATCTGCTGGCCGTGGGTGGAACTACAGCTGATGTCTGGAGCTGTCTCGTCTCTGAATATAATTAAAGTCACGTTCTCAACCTGATGTTCGTGTTTCATCTGTTGGTAATCGTATTGTGTCGTCACTTCTGGGATAAATAAAGAATTTTTAATTTCATTTCCAAGTGATTGGCACCCGTATTAAGCATTAACAGAATGAAGATGAAGATGCACTTTTTCTGGAAGGCAGACCCATGTTCAATATAGATGTTCAACTCTGAATGTTTACTTATCTTCATTATCTTTTGTTGGAAAATAATATCTGTCTTAGCTTAAATCCTCCAAGTTTACATGATCATATTATTTCAATAATGACTTTTTTTTATTATTATTTTCATGTAAATGAAAGAATTAAAAGCCTGTTTTTCAGTTTGCTGTGTTTTCAACATAAATTTTACATTCTGTTGGTTCATGAAAAAGTCCATGACAGGCTGCTGCTCCCACTGCCTTTTTATTCATGCTCTTTTTTACATTTTAGATATCTTTATCAGCACATATAAATTGCTGTCTGTCAATTTATGAGGAGATAATCGATAATCGAATCGAATCGAGTCGAATCGAGCTAAAAAAGTGAATCGTTAGATTAATCGATGCATCGAAAAAATAATCGATAGATTAATCGTTTAAAAAATAATCGTTTAACACAGCCCTAGTCTGTCTGCATGTGGGTCTGTCTGCATGTGGGTCTGTCTGCATGTGGATCTGTCTGCATGTGGGTCTGTCTGCATGTGGGTCTGTCTGCATGTGGGTCTGTCTGCATGTGGGTCTGTCTGCATGTGGGTCTGTCTGCATGTGGGTCTGTCTGCATGTGGATCTGTCTGCATGTGGGTCTGTCTGTAGGTGTGTCTGTCTGCATGTGGGTCTATCTGCATGTGGGTCTGTCTGTAGGTGGGTCTGTCTGCATGTGGGTCTGTCTGCATGTGGGTCTGTCTGCATGTGTGCTTGCAGCTCCGCCTCCTCCCACAGATACAAAGATCCTGAATGACCGACAAGATGCTTCACTCCCTTCATTTAATTTTACTAAGCCACAAACGCGCCCAAGTGCTGAGACGATGCACAGAGTGAACCCTCTTCTCATCCAGCCTGTTTAGAGGAGAGATGAGGAAAACAAATACACTCATCCACATGGTGATATATCAAGGCCGGGAAAGTTATTGACGTCATTTTCATTTATCGTGCGATTAATTGAATTATTGATTATCGTCCCAGGCCTACTAATTAATGAAAAAACGTTAGTAGAAACTGAAAAACACCAAAATATTCTTTTTAAAACTTCAGGAAAAATTAGTAGAATATACTGCAAAAACAGGAAATGTGGGATAAAGTTTCAAATGTATGTAGTGGACAGAGTGGGAGTGGGATAATTCCCTGACGAGATGCTCCGGTTGTTTCCCTCCTCTCAGAGTGCTGTACATCGGCCTGGCCTGCAACACCGCCCGCTACCTGTACATCTCCTACCTGCAGAACGCCTGGACCGTGCTGCCCATGGAGGTCCTTCAAGGTAACCACACAGGGAGGGTGGGGCTCCAGGACCTCCTGTCTGCCCAACAGGATGTTTATCAGGTGATCCAGAGGCCGCCTGGCTGCAGACAGCTGCTGTGGGCTCATCTGGAAAACGCTGCTGCCGTACATCTGCTGTTTACACCTGAAGGAGGCGAGTCAGGTCTGGAGAGGTTTTACGCACACTGACGGCTCACGTAGATTTTATTCTACTTCTGTGTTTATATAAAACATATGGGAAGCTTTTGGTCGCAGTGCTGGTAATGAAACCAGGAGAGGAAACTCTGATCTGTGAATGAGCTGCAGCTGCTGTGGTTTGTTTGAGAAGTCCACCCTGAGAAAACACACACCTCCCAGAATAAACAGAGAAACACTGCAGAGCTTCACGTCTGCAGCCTGATGGAAGCTAGACTAATGTACACGTACATATGTATGTGTGTATATGTGTATATATATATATATATATATGTATTAGGGGTGCAACGATACAGAAAAATCACGGTTTGGTTCGATACTTAAAGGGATATTGTGTAAGTTCTCCTGTGTTTTATTCACAAAAACTGATTATTTGGTTCAAAAGTGTTTTTTCATTAATCAGTAATCACTCCCATCAACAAACTGAAGTGCTCCTCTAAGTTCTAAATTTGCCGTTCGTATCATTCATTTACACATCGAGCGGGGCGGCTCGGTGGAGGCTGCCATGTCGTATCGCCATGTTTTTGCGTTCAGGAGAAGCGTGACGGCAGGAAAACACAGAAACTCACCGGACACACCGGAGTTTTCAGCTCAGTTCGAGGTAATGCCTTTGAAAAGTCACCGCGCTGCAGTGGGAGAAACCAGCGTCTCACTGATGCTGCGTTCACGTGCAGTCGGGCAGACGGCCGTTGGTAACAAACCAGATGTCACTGACTGATGTCACTGTAACTGACGGACCACGTCTTCACATAGAGGCCGGTGATAACTTTACATGCAGCGGATGTCGTCGGTCTGCCCGGTTTCACGCGAATGCAGCATGAAAAGTACGAGGGAGCTGCTCCCCATTACACAGTGTCCCTTTAAGTGTCACGGTTCACCATTTTTTTGATACAAAAGAAAAAAAAAACATGCTTTTTTAACCATTTTGCTTTTGTCCGCAATGACTTACCGTTGCAGTCATACAATGAAGACCATGAAAGTAGATCCAAATGCCAAACGGACTCTGATTCCAATCAAAAAAGCTTTGTGAATGCGCCCTAACGCTGCTTCACTCCAAGTGGATGTGCTCACACGTGTGTGCAGTTATCTTTTATCCTGTAACTTCCTGTTGTGTTTGAAACTTTATTCATTATATAAAAATGTTCAGGTCTGCGGCTGCTGGCATTTTCAGGGCTGATGGAAGCTCTGAAAACAATGTCTGTTTTCTTTCAAATACATGAAGGCTTCATGCTATAACAGACCTATTTTATTTTTGTATTTATGTTTTCTATTTATTTGTTCATGATTGAAGAAACTTTATTCATTATAGTTACAAAAGCACGTTTGTTGTGAATACCTGAAGGCAAAATGTGGGGCCCAATAAAATCCGTGATCACGAAATCATGGAATTGAACATTAAAAACGGAATTTATCATAAACGTGGAATGTCCCAGAAATGAGCAACGATTTCCAGAAATGTGGTTTTTCTTAATAGAAAGGGAAAGCTTTGCTCAGAAAAATGCTCCCCCACGCTCCACGAGGACGCACCTCGGGGCGGCTTCGTCAGCCTTCCTCCTGGTTATCCAGCCAGACCGACCTGCGTACCACGTGCCTGCTCTTTGTTTGATCACCTGTCTTGGCTGTTGTGCGTCTAATGGTGAATTAAACTACAGCCGATGAACGTTTCGTCATCCAGGTGTCACGTAGTGTAAAGTGAGATTCTCTCAGCTGACGGCTTAGTGTCACAGGTTTGGACGTAACGCTGACGTTTCAGAGTAAAACGTGATCCAGAGTCTGCGCAAAGTATTTTATTCTTAAAAATCGGCCGGATCAACTTTGCTTTTCATCGAGTTATTTACTTTCATCGATCTGCTCTGGATGAAAGTAAATATCCACAGGTTCAAAGCTGTGGAATAGAATTTGGTATCAAGTACTGAATTTCTGGTATTGTGACAACACTAAGAGAAAGGAGAAGTTGGTCAGTGTGGTTGAGGATGTGTTTATATATATGGAATAAAGATATGAAAAATATATATAATATATATTTATAACGTAAAACATCTTTGTAAATTCTTATTTACCAACATATGTTTGTACACAGCAAACAAAATGCACTAAAACGATACTTTGGGCTTGAAAATGTGGTGGGAGAGTCAGAGACCCTCCCACCACGGTCTCCTGAAATCCTGTGGGAAACACGGCGCTGATAAAGTCTTTTTCTTCGTAGTTCCACTTTTTAGTGTCTTTCAGTTGATCTGGATGGTTTTCTGACGGCAGAAGAATCCATAACTGTCTCTTACAGCGTCTGAATCCACCGCGACGTCTCCTTCCTGGATCAAACCTGTCGGGGACACAGATGCAGCGTCAGTGACGTCACATCTGCAGGACAGCGCGGGAAATTCACCACTGAATCGCAGCATCATGCAGCACACAGCCTGTTCAAGGCCACGGAGAGAGACGTGGATGGAAACGTTCTGTTTGGTTTTTACCGCTTCATCGCCCGTTAGCATTAAAAACTGGCCATGCTTGTTTATTCTTTCACATTCCTGCCTCTAGTCCCTTTAAGTACGACCCAAATGGTCGATCTGGTCAAAAGCACAATGGGCTAAAAAGCATGAAAATCTTTGGTATCGAACCGAACTGTGGATTTTTTGTATCGTTGCACCTATTATACCGTATATACATATACATTAGGGCTGTGACGGTACGTGTATTTGTGTCGAACCGTTCGGGACACTACTCTCGAATCGGCACGACCTTGTGCCGAACTGTTGAGCGCAGGATTTGTTTATTTAGCTTTTTATTGTTTCATTAAGTTCTTGCGTGTCACCCGACATAACGGACCGGCGCAGCGCCTCACCGTCCTGTTTCTAACAACTCGTAACAACACGGATGTGAGATTGTTGGGCTACAGGAAGCTCCGCTGGTCAGTCTGCTGTCTGGGAGCACTTCGGTTTAGATGAAGAGGGAGCTGAAGAAAAGTCTGCAAAACAAAGTCATGTGCCGACATTGCACAACTGCGGTTGCAGTGTTTTGTTTTATTTTATTTTTGTTGCAGTGTTATTTTTGCTGCTTAAAATTTTAAAAATTTTAAGCTTGAAATTTTAGCTTAAAATTTTAAAAATTTTAAGCTGGTAGGGGCATCAGCTTCACAACATTGAGGGGGTCGGGGGGAATAACACTTGGGTGATAGCCGCTGTGTTGAAAACCTATAACTACAGATCTGGGGTCTCATTTATAAACGCACAAAACAGGGCCTGAAACTGCCGTACGCCGGTTTTCACGCAAAAGTTGTGATTTATGAAAAGCAAACTTGACGGGAAAATGTGCGTCTCTCACGTTAACTCTGAGCCAATGCGTGCGCAGGTTTTGGAGACTGGGGAAACTGGTGACACGGACGGTGAGGTGGGGAACTGAAACCACGGCATCATGATTCCCCTGCTGGCAGCGCGGGTCCTGTCACTTGTGTCTAACAGATATTTTGCCCTTTGCCAGCTTCTCCTTTGGCAGATTGGTTAGTGCACATGACTTTTACACAGGAGACTATTGATCCCCGTCCAGGTTCTCCTTTTGTTCTGTCACACTCAAACGCTTATATGTTAAATCAACTTTTCATCAAAGTTTTCTCACCATCATCTTCATCTACCAATGATCATCATGGTAATATATTCACCACATTGATACATAGATTCTGACAAGGTGCTGCAGTCAGACTGATGGATGTATAAACATGTTAATACACTAATAATGCTGCATCGGTGCTGCTGGAGGACCTACAGATGGGAAAATGAGAAGGGAGCGCGTTTTCAGGATTTCCTGGCCCGATGATGATGATGATGATGATGATGATGACTGGCCTATAATTAGGTTTACTTTTGCAGCGCTTTTGTCTGTGAACTGGACCCAGATAGACCGACCACCGAAACCGTGCCCCCCCGACGCATGACCACAGTCGCTCTGACACAGCGTTTCCTCCACAGCGACTTCTGGAAGAGACCTCTGTTACATCCTGCTGTCACTCAGCAGACTTTCCTTCATCTGTGTTTCCTGTGACGCCCAAATAAAATGATTTTGTGAGGCTCCACTTCACCAACAAGCACCTCTAAGGTGATCTAAGATGATGTACCGACATTAATTACACGTGATTTTAACGGCGGTATCAGCTGTGCGACCTTCTCGTTCTCAGCACCAGCAGGTGAAGAAGAGCGAGTATTGCCATCTTCACCTTCTCTGTAGAGTTTAAAACTGATGTTTGTGTCTGAGTTTCAGCTGGTTGACGTGTTTTCAGACTCGCGCGCTGTCTGAGGCGCCATGCACGCTTATCCCGTGAACGTGCACGTGTCTGTGGGCGGTGGCATCACAGACAAACTCAGAACAGCTGAGACATGCTGTCGTGTAAGTCTGATAACTAACATCAGTTTAGTTTTAAATCCAAGAGCTCAGTATCAACCTGTTCTAGAGGAAATAAGTTAAACCAGTTTGTGAGCTGGTGCTGGATAGAAAACCAGATCACAATAAATTAACCTGACTTTGTAGGCGGTGCTGGGTCTGGTAGGGAAAAAACACTGGTTCGGGTATGTAGTAGGAACTCGGCTGTGATGATAAATTTAAGTGAACTTGTTGATAAAACACGAGACAGTTAATATTTGTGTATTTTTTCCATCACTGTACCGAGGAAAAACCGAACCGTCTCCTGTGTACTGAGGTACATACCCAACCATGAATTTTTGGTTTTTTTGTTATACTAGTAAGATTCCCGAGGGGAAATTAGGGCTCTGCATGTCACCATCTCTGTACTGAGTATCAGAGAGCAGTGGGCTGCTACTTAAAGCACCCGGGGAGCAGGGCTTTGCTCAGGGGTCCACAGTGGTTCACCCAGGGGTCGTGTCGGGGAATCAAACCCGGGTCCTCCGCGCCCAAGCCCACGACGATATATATATATATATATATATATATATATATAATGTATTTTTTGTATTTAAAATCCTTCTCTGATGGATTTTATGCAATATTCAAATTTTTTGAGTTTTTGAATTTGAGGTTTTCTAAAGCTGCAACTTCTAATCAGCAACATCCACACAAATAAAAGCTTGAAATATATTGATTCACATATTAATTGTCTAAACAATATGTAAATTGCACATTTTAATTTGAATTATGGAAATACATGAACTTTTTCAGGGTATTCTAATATTTGGGGCAGTACCTGTACATACGCGTGTGTGTGTGTGGGTGTGTGTGTGTGTGTGTGTGTGTGTGTGTGTGTGTTTGTATGTATATGCACTGCATTTACACAGCACGTGACTGTCCCCAGTAACATTGTCCCCACCGTTGTCTGTCCCAACGCTGCTCTGGACGTCCTCCAGGTGTGACCCACGCCTCGGTTTGGGCCGCTTGCATCTCCTTCCTGAGCGCCGCCGTCCCCCCCGCTCTCCGGACATCGGCCCAGGGGATCCTGCAGGGTCTGCACCTGGGTCTGGGCCGCGGCTGTGGGGCCATGGTGGGGGGGGTCTTCGTCAGCTACTTCGGTACGGTCCTGGTGGGAATGTTTTTCCTGTTCTAGGAAAACGTGTCTCCAGACGCTGTCCCTGTGTTTGCTCTGCAGGCGCTGCTGAGACCTTCAGAGGGATCGGCATGGCCTCGCTCCTCATCCTCCTCATCTTCTCCTTCATCCAGTGTCTGAGTGGAGAGACTGAAGGGAAAGGTGGGAACATCCGGACTTTCACAGGACAACATCTGCCCGTTCTTTACCACAGGTGGACTGAAACCAGATTCTATCTGTCGCCTTCTTCTTTCAGAGGACAAGATTCTGGCGGAGAACATCCCGGTTCCCTCCAGCCCGGTTCCCATCGCCACCATCGACCTGGTTCGGAGCCAAAGCGCCGTCGGCAGCCCCGTTCCCGCCCACTCAGCCGCCGTGCTGCCCGTCAGGAAGACCAAGCACCAGGAGGACCAGGAGGAGCTGACCAGGCCGGCGTGGGTGCTCTCCGGTGCCCCCTGGGTCACCATCGCCTTCGCCCTGGTCCAGATCAGAGAGATGATGAGCATGACGAAGAGCAGCTGTCCTCCCACAGAGAACCAGCCTCTGCAGGTGACCTTCATCATCATCATCGTCCTCTGGTTTAGAAGCATCATCAATCTTCCTCCACAGAGTTCCACTTTCCCCTTAAAAATTATCCTTTTATTCCTTAAAATGACTCAGACATTCGTTCAGTCTGATTCCGCGTCCTCCGAACGGTCTTCGTTTTAGTCCGAGACTAAAATGTCGTCCTGGTTTTCACGGATCTGACTGGCTGAGGAAAGATGAGGCGTTCACTGTCCTCTGGATGGACAGCTTCATGGTTAACATGAACTGCATGGAATGTTGCATTCAGGGTCTGTAAGCTGCATGCTGCATTTAGAGTCTGTAGGACATATCATGCTGCATTTAGGGTCTGTAGGACATACAGGTACCACCCAAAAATTAGAATATCCGGAAAAAGTTCATTTATTTCTGTAATTGAACTTAAAAGTTGCAATTTACATATTCTAAAGATAAATAATATGCAAATCAATATATTTCGAGCTTTTATTTGTTTGGATGTTGCTGATTAGAAGTTGCAGCTTAAAGGGGAAACTCAGTAACTTTTTTACCTCAATAAATGCTTTTCAGAATCCCCGTGGGGCTAAACAAAGTGTTTACGGAGCGATTCAATGTTTCCCCCCCTCCCGCCGGGGCCTCTGGCCTGTGAGCAGCTAAATACAACTTTGCCTGCGCCGACCCGAGCAGAACTTGCGACAACAGAAACCGCTGTACGGTACTCAGGTCCCCTATCTACCGAGCTGCTTCCAGCGCTGATTATAACCAGACTACCAGCGCTAATTGGAAGAAAACATTTCTTTAGCTTCCACCACCTAAACACGGCTCCTGGCTCTCAGAACCAACTCTTTGCTGGACCAGAGTGATTCACGTAGCTGCGCTGTCTGGGCGCCGGGTGAAGCATCACTGCTTCAGGCTCAATAATCACTTGTCACGTCCGCAAAAAGTAAATAAAAGTTCGTATTCTTACCTGCTACTCGCCAACACCAGAGAAAAATATAATCCACGGCATATTTACCCGCAAATCGCGGGTAAAACGTCCCGTTTCAGAAGATACAGGACTTTGCTTTGAGCAGAGGGAGACGAGGTGCTGCTACCAACGCAGCAACGTAGCATCAACAAGCTAGTAAACGGTTAGAAATATATCCAGGGATCAAAATAGAAGAAAGACAGGTAGAGAAGCCGTCTGTGTGCTGTGGGGGTGTAAGGGGGGGTTGAACACGACAGTGAAAGGACGCCATTAGGGGGAGCCCCGAGCTGAAGTTACTGAGTTCTGCTTTAAGAAAACCTCAAATTGAAAAACTCAAAAAATTTAAAATAGTGTGAAAAGCTCCAGTATTGTAGGTTCAGAGTGTCACATTCTAATCAGGTCAGTAATCCAAACACCTCCATAAGTACCCTGAGCCTTTAAAAAGTCTCTGTCTTGGTTAAGAAGAATTCACAATCATGGGGAAGATGCTGATCTGACAGTTGTGCAGAAAACCAGCGACTCCCTGCACAAGGTGGAAAAATAGGTCAACAGGTAAACAAGTAAACAGGTCATCAAGTAAGCAATCACTTTTTCTCACAACTGTACTTGTTTACATGTTAACTTGTTTTTCTGTTGACCTGTTGACTTGTTGACTGGCTCAGACCATGAAACTGGACTCAGAGGCTAGGACAGAGTCCTGCGACGGGTCAGGAGTACCCGATCTGGGTTAGGCTGGATCAGGGTGAGGTGAAGCTTTCAGGCGTCATGGAAGTTTTCGTTGTTGTTTGTTTGTTTGTTTGTGTTTTACTACCATGTGTCCTCGTGTCCTCACCAGGAACCCAACCAGCGAGCAGCAGCCGAGTACGCGGCGGTGGCGTCGCTGCACAGGAACCAGGGTGACCACCAGCTGGAATCTGCCTCTGACTCCACCCGCCCGCCTCCTACAGACTCTGATAAAGACCAAGCGCCCCCTGGAGGAGGAGGAGAAAACACGCAGTGACTTCATCCCCATCATAACCAGTTTGTCCCAGTTACTGCTGATCAGGGCTGTAAATATTTCTGAGAAAGCAAATTGTGACGTGTGTTGCTGGAAGGTTGTCCTCACATGAAAACGTGCCTCTATTTATCAGCTGTCTCTGTTCACAGGAGTCAGTGTTAATAAAGTTAAACCAGGACATGTAGACGGATGAATGCTGTGTAAACGTCAGGATGGAAACAAGACGGATGTTCCGACAGGTGAAGGAAAATAAATTAAAGTGCCCCTGGCATGAAATTAGTGTTTTTTGAGGTTTTTGATCATATATTTTAGTTTCCCAGCCTGCCTTTGTCCCTGAAGGGGTTAAATTATAGATTAGTGTCTCCTTTGTCCCTGAAGGGGTTAAATTATAGATCAGTGTCTCCTTTGTCCCTGGCTGTGTCTGTCCACATGGTGACGTTAGCATTCACAAATGGGCTGATTCGGCCTATTTTACTCTTCATGCAGCTTATGACGCCATGACTTCCAGCCAGTTACCCCCCTCCCCCGAACTACACGTGCCAAGCCCCTCCCTCCCCGACCTACAACCACAAACCGACATCATGGCGTCCCGTTGCATCAGAACTGCTCTGTACCTGCTGTACGAAGGAAAGCTTGTGGATGATTTCATTTCTGCAGGAATGTGCCGACCGAACGAGCAGAAAATCTCCCTGCAGCTCCGTCTCCTAACGGCCCCCCCCCCAGAAACACGAAGTTTCTAATAAACGTTTCTCATCATGTTCGTGTCTTTTATCTCTGAGGGAAACTGATGTTTGTGATGATTCCAGTTTATAATTCCTCCCGTTGTGCGCGAGTGTTCGGCTGCGGACTCGGGTTTGCAATCAGGCCTTTATCATCATCATCATCACTGTTTCTGTACCGCTCCGGTCAGATGAAGACAGATCTAACGGGCAGAACTACTGTTACATATCTTTAGTATTAACTAGTAACTGAATTGGGGTCATGGGTGAGGTAAATAATTCAGGGAAACTTGTTGCTGGAAAATGACGCTGTTTTCTTCTTTAACTCTATTCATACTCACGCATCAGCGTCTGTGTCAGGTTGGTGAATCCGTCACCGCCGTACATCCTTTATAGATCCACAGAGGCTCAGTACGAACTTCTTCAAGCCTGACGTGCAGCCGCGTTCATGCTGCTGAGTGTACGGGCGAATGTCTATCTCCGTATCACTCCGCCTCCTCTTCGCCAGAGCGCGTGTTTCAGCCGATGAGGACCACAGAGACTCATTGACAACAGAAGCACATGGTAGCAAGCTGCCTTCTGGTCCCGCCCACCAAACCTCGGTCATTGTAGCCGGTGCTAACAGTAGTGTTAACTCGTAGCGCCTGCTATTCTATGACAAGGCTGAGTCACAGCGAACGATCCTTTCATACGATATTCAGGTACTTAGAGTCGGACTAAAAAGGGACCAAAAGTCACCGGGAATTTCATGCAACTGGCATTTTAATTGATGATGTCATTTCTCTGATGTCCGGTTGGAACCTGTCGGGTCTGCAGACCGGGTGGTTTTACATCCGGTCCCAGTCATCATTCTCACCATCATCATCCCCATCTTCCTCATCCTCATCTTCAGCAGACTACTCCATGTCCAGTGCTCTGCTCTTCGTCTTCTGAGGATCATGTGATGGAGCTAAAACTGCGGCTTTAACTTTCACTTCATAGAACTGTGACCAGTAACAGGACGGAAGAGACGGCAAACGGACAGCCAATCACTAAATAACCTGTAAATAACTAATCAATAATTCATCAATAATTAATCATGAAAGTGGGAGTTCCTGGTGGAACCAGCTCACTGCCTCCTGTGACCTTCATCATGTGTGCTGCATTGTGGGAGTCCGGCCAGCAGAGGGCAGTAGCGGTCTGAGTCTGCGGTGGAGGGTTACTGAGGTCGTGGTGCAGCTGCTGATGGAACTGTGGAAGGACAGTAACAGGCTTCCTCAGAAACTAGACCACGCTGTCAGAGGATGAGGAGAAGCATCACAGGAGCGGTGCCGGCGTGCTCGGCCCGTCTGACACCCCAGCAGACATTTCACTCCTGTTGTTTCTGCTCCTCATCATGAAAACCTTCATCACGCTGATGTAACCTGAGCGACAACAGCTGACCTCATGATGCTTCGCTCTGACAGAGTTGTGCTTGTAACTCATCGAGCTGCTTGCCCGTGGGCACTCGGGCAGTTGATTTGGTGGTTTTTAGATCAGTCAGTCAGTCATTTTCTGTACCGCTTATCCAGTTCAGGGTCACGAGGGTTACTGGAGTCTATCCCAGCTATTATCAGGCGAGAGGCAGGTTCACCCTGGACAGGTCGCCAGTCTGTTGCAGGGCCAACACAGAGAGACAGACAACCATTCACTCTCACATTCATTCCTAGAGACAATTCAGAGTGACCAGTGAACCTAACATGCATGTCTTTGCATGTCAATGGATGGTGGGAGGAAGCTGGAGTAACTGGGGAGAACCCACGCATACACGGGGAGAACATGCAAACTCCACACAGGAAGGCCGCTGTTGGAATTGTTCGAACCCCCTCCCCAGCCGGGAATCGAACTAGCCACCCCTCTGACTGTGAGGCTGCGGTGCTAACCAACACGCCACTGTGGGGGCCTTCACCTTCACCTGCATCACCCCTCCCCCCCAACACCCTGGTTTCAGACGGCCTGTCTGGTGCCCCAGCTCATCTAAAGATCATTCTCTTAACTGTAGCCAGTCAGCAGCTGCATTAAAACGCAGGAATATTCCCATCAGCTGCTGCTGGCCAGATACAACCTCAGGCTATTTATAGCACTGATGCCTCTCCGTGCAGCGATGGGGGGGCTGGGCTGAGCTGAAATGAAATGATGACAACTCCTGACGTCCCCCCGGATCCTCCTCAGAGATCTGGAGTCTACCTGAGGCTTTTGTCTTGTCAGGTTCTGCACAGTTAGTGACCACCCGGTCTGCAGACTCCAGCTCCAGGGGTCCAGACTCCGGCTCTAGACCCAACCAGCACGTCCATGTGGGGCCCATAAGGGTTAAAGTTTGGCTGCACATGAGGGACCTAAGTGGGTTTGTCCACAATTTCCATGGTGGCCCCACGTGTTTGTCCATATAGCCTGTAGGCATGGGCTTAAACTGGACAAATCTGAAGATTTCATCGTTAAGGCCTTTTCTACAGCAAAACTCCTTCATTTCACCAATACTTTAAGTCAAACGAACGAGTACTTTTGTTCTGTGAGTTCAGATTTAACTCTGTTAGTTATTGGGGGGGTTCTCTGCACTCAAAAGGCCGGCGGACCCCTGACACCCGCTGCTGCAGTACAGGTCAAGGTCAAGTTTCTTTATATAGTACACTTAAAACAACAAAGTATACAAGTTTTGCCAAAAAATATACTGCATATACTAACATAAATAAAAACTAGTAAAAGAAATAATACAATGATGATACTAGAATATAGAAAAGAGATTTTAAACAATCAGAAAATCAGTCATTTTCTGTACCGCTTATCCAAACAATCCCAACTGTGGCCTGTATGCGTGGGTTCCCTCCGGTTACTCTGGCTTCCTCCCACCATCCAAAGACATGATAGTAGGTTATTTGGTTACTCTGAAGTTGCCCCCAGGAGTGAATGTGAGTGTGAATGGTTGTCTGTCTCTCTGTGTTGGCCCTGTGACAGACTGGCGACCTGTCCAGGATGTACCCGCCTCACGCCTGATAATAGCTGGGATAGACTCCAGCAACTCCCGAGACCCTGAACTGGATAGAAGGTACAGAAAATGAATGAATACATATATTCACATTTCCATATGTGTATGTACGTGTGTGTGTGTCTACATATGTATATATATATATATATATATATATATATATATATATATATATATATATATATATATTTTGTACACGTGTGTGTGTGTGTGTGTGTGTGTGTGTGTGTATATACAGTTTTGTTCAAAATAATAGTCCCACATCAATCGCAAGATAAACCTCTGTTTTTGTTAGAATTTCAACTTCTACTCTGCAAGTAAGTTTCTAGAAAGTTTAGTAAAGGTATAAAAAAGCAACAGGCTTGACGTGCATGCTGCTGATTCTGTGAAACTGAATCATCAACTGAAAGGGGCGTGTTAAAAAAATAGCAGTGCTGAGTTCAATTATTGAGGTAATTGATTGTGTGAAGAAAACAGGTGTTAAACAGGTGGCCCTTATTTAAAGTTCAGGGCAACTGACGCTGCATATGCTGGCTGTGCATTTGTCCATGAAAACAGTGTAAAGTGGGTCGTTCAAGACATTGCTCAGAAGAAGAGCGTACTTTGATCAAAAAGTTGATAAAAGATGGAAAAACCTATAAAGAAGTTCAGGAAATGATGGGCTGTTCAGCTAAAATTATATCAAATACTTTAAAGTGGCAGCCAAAACCAGAATGGCGAGGAAGAAAAAGAAACACGACTATCCGAATGGATCGCAGGATAACCAAAATGGCAAAGGCTCAGCCAATGATCAGCTCCACGAGGATCAAAGAAGATTTAAGGTTGCCTGTAAGTACTCTAACAATCAGACGACGTCTATGTGAAGCCAACCTACCAGCAAGAAGCCCCCACAAAGTCTCATTGTTAAAAAAAGACGGTTACAATTTGTCAAAGGACACACTGGCCCTCATTTATCAAACGATCGTACGACAAAAATCTGTGCGTACGACCATTTCCACGCAAGACTCGGCATTTATCAATTTAAACGTGATCGTAGGATACGAGCAAATCTCACGACAGCTCTGAGTTCGTGTACGCAAGTTTGGGTCAGTGAGGGTTTGCAGCAGCGCAGCAGAACATGAAAATATGTATTAACCAAACCGCAAACTGTCATTTAAACATAAGTATTCACATATCAGCACTAAGAATGAACCCATTTGCAAAGAAAAAGGAAAAAGTAAATGTAGAATGTATTCCCAAAATCACAAAAATAGCTGTGACTGAATTTAATTCCTCCATTTATGTCAACAAATTATTAAAATCATTAACATATAGTTCTAGGAGACAAGTGCTTTGCACTCTTCGTGCATCTCCTCATCCCGCTGGTAAAACTGCCACATAGGAGCGGAGAAAGGCATCAGTACCACACATGTGCAGGTGCAGGTGGAGCGCTGCTTCGGGCTGCAGGAAGGCAGGTGGGTGTCGGACGGTCCGACTCGGACCCGGCAGGATGAAACGCTGCTTTAGACTCTGAGAAAATCTACAACATCCTGTCCTGTGCAGTGCTGCGCATCGCTCGGACCGCTGGAGAGTTTTGATGCGCAGTCGGAGAAGATGCGCCGGCAGCCGCCCTGCAGCCCCCACTGGGCTAAATGGAGGAGACCGGAGCTGATCCGTTTCTAATAAGTAATCAATACTTTAAAGCTGTATAAGTACTCAGTCAGTACTGTACCTTGGCTAAGTTATCTTTTTTCTGTCCCTGTCTGGGTCAGTCAGGGGAGGGGGGGGGGGGGGGGACATCCTTTGGTGGTAAGTTTCATATTGGACCACTTTTTCTTGACCCATTGGCTAAAGAATTGTGAAGTTGCCATCGGATGTGGGCTATTATTACATTTCATAACTAATAAAATGAATAAACCATATGATCCAGGCCTAGATTGAGACTTTTATTAATATCTCACCCGGAGTCGTTCACACTGGTGAGGCTGACTGATCCTCTTCCGTGCAGCGTTTTTGTGCACGTCTGTGACTCCGTTTTTTAAGCTGCCAAACACCTCTTTAATCTTTGTCACCTCATAAATGAGGAATTCTGTCTTGATCCCCCCAAAAGTTTCTTTTTTGGCAGAATCTCTCCTCTCCACAGCTCAACCTGGGTGAAGCCTCATCATTATGCATGTTTAAGGGCGTAACCGTGGGCGTGACTTTTAAATGACGATGGATTTCAGCTGTGGAATTTATCAACCGATACGAACGTTTTAATAAATCACACGTGGGTCCAATCGTACGATCAGATGTGCGATCATTTCTACGATCGTTTGATAAATGAGGGCCAATGACTGGCCTAAAAGAAATGGCGCAATATTTTGTGGACTAATGAAAATAAGATTGTTTGTTTTGGGTCTAAACGCCACTGACAGTTTGTCACAAGACCTGAAAACACTGAATTCAAGCCACAGTCCGCAGTGAAGACAGAGAAGCATGGTGGGACAAGCATCATGGTGTGGGGATGTTTCTCATACTATGGTGTTGGTCCTATTTATGGCATACCAGGGATCATGGATCAGTTTGAGTACATCAGAATACTGGAAGAAGTCATGCTGCCGTGTGTGCTTAAAGGTATATGCCACCTCTGGGTGAAATTGAGCCCCCCCGCACAGTCCCCTGAGTTGGTCAAATGGGCAGAAGCGTTTTCTAATCGATCCAGTCATTCTCTTTAAAACTTGCAGCACTGACTTTAGTGCTGCATTAGGGTGGTTTCTAATAGCATCACTTGGCGGAAGTGAACTAATTAACTCTAATTTATTTACCAATTATGTTTTGTGATCCGCACATTCTGATCGAGTACAAACGAGAAGCCGATTTCACATCAAAGGACTGACTATGCAGCATTCAGTAGGGAACTATTTGCTGCCGATGTAGAGTGGCGAAGCACCGCGGATAATAGCAAAGGCAGCACGCATCCCCAACTTCCGTAAACAGGGTTGCCACCGGATGTTGCGCAACATTTCAGTGAGATATAGGAACTTGTTTCTTACCGTACCGTACCGTCTTCTTCCGCTTATCCAGGATCGGGTCGCGGGGGCAGCTGCCTAAGCAGGGAAGCCCAGACTTCCCTCACCCCGGCCACAGCCGCCAGCTCTTCCGGGGGGATCCCGAGGCGTTCCCAGGCCAGCCGGGAGACGTAGTCCCTCCAGCGTGTCCTGGGTCTCCCCCGGGGTCTGGTCCCGGTGGGACGTGCCTGGAACACCTCACCAGGGAGGCGTCCACATAACTTGTTTCTTATTTCAAGAAATCTTATGAAGAAAATTTTGCTTGTTCTATTGGCTTTTTTATTTATTTATTTATTTATTTTTTTGCTTATTACAAGCAAAAACATCTTGGCCACTCTTAAAATAAGTAAAAAAATTCTTGCTTTTTGTCTCATTTTGACTGTGATGAGATATTTTGACTAGAAATTTAAAAAATAGACTTGCTTAGATTTGAGTTTTTGCAGTGTAGGTCTTCAGACCTCCATAAATGGGCTAAAATCAGCTCTATGGGTCAAAAATGAAGTCATCATGTCTGCTCAGGAATGCTGCTCTCTCAGAACCACAGCAGCTAATCATCTCCCTTCATGCCTGAAAACCACGATTGTGTCTCCAGAGCCGTTCATGCCGGGGTTCCTCAGGGGCCCGCTGCTGGTCCCTGTGCAGTTTTATTCTGGCAGGTTTCCTCCTGCCTGTGTTCAACGGTGCAGACAGTCGTGCTTTTAAACATCTTAAGCTCATTACCAGCGCAGCATTCTGCCGCTGTAATCACATTTGGAAATGACACGCATCATCATCACGGCAGCAGCGGTCACAATAGTTGCTGCTTCCAGCAGGATGGCGGCTCCGCTGACTGTCGTATTGATGACTGTCAGCTGATCAGAGGACATGAGGTCTCTCTCGTATGGATCAGACAGCATGCTGGTAATGGCTCCAGCTGTTAATTATTAAAAGCCAACCAGAGGCTGAGCTGCTGTTAGTGATGGATCATGATGATGATGATGAACAGTTGGAGAGGAAGGTGTCAGAAAGCTGTCCCTCCGACAGACGGAGGTGGATGTGAGGTCAGAATCTGACCTGGATGCAGACCTGGTTATAAAGAAGGTCCAGATAATCCTGCTGGAACCGGATCATCCTCACGTCTGCAGCATCCGTCCTCCATCACAGGTCCAGGTTTCTGTCTTCTGGATCTGTTCAGACTTCCTAACATGGTCTTAGTCCGGTCTGGTCTTTCTGTCCTTAATTTTAGACACGGATGATTAAATGTCTTTCCCCAGTTTTATGTTTCCGCTGCCGCCTCCCCACCACTGTTACCTCCCCACCAGGGGCGGACTGGGACAATAATTCAGGCTGGGAATTTGATACCATCCCAGGCCACCTCCACCAAATTAACGCAAAACACTAAGAGTGAATGAGGCCGGGCGCCTACTGATGTAAAACTGTAAAATAATAAAACAAAGGCTCCACATGTGGCCACACAGCTTTTTGTTTCTTTCTCTTACAAAATAAACATTCGTTGTGCTGCAAAAACCTGCATGCAAATCAAATAAACTGAAATTCTACTTAATCAATGACAACATGGTTAAATGTGCAGTCTGCACATTTATTAGCCATATTGTAAATCAAATAAAATGACACCATCATCCACCTAAACTTGATACTCAGCCTATTTATAATCTAACAGGTTATTCTGTTAATTATTCTAAAACTATCACAGCATGGGGGGGGGGGCACTGCGCATCTGCAGCAGTGACAGTCTCAAAAAGAGAGTGAGAAACGCGCGTGGGGGGGTCAACATCTCTGCCTGGGTCTGAGAGTTTCATGAGCTTCAACGGGACAGCCTGCATGACGGATTTTTTATCTATTTATTTATTTATTTTATTTTTTACTTGTCCTGTCCAGCATCATAGCAGCAGAATGGAAATCTGATTGCTTTATTGTGTTGAACAGTTTTGCTTTGCCAAGCGGAGCTTTATGAACATAAGGCTCCCCTTGATATCATGTTTGTTCATTTCATACTGCTGGGCCTGACAAGGGAGAAATGAAAGTTAACAGAGGTAATGATAGAAAGTGGAACAGAGAGAGAGGAGTAAGGAAGAGGAAGAGAGAGAGGAGAGAAAACATGAATCCACTTCCACAGTTCACTGGTACATCTGTACCGCGATCCCTAAACAACCAAGGTCTCTGTTAGAAAACAAAACAAGCAATCCCCTACAGGAGGACCTGCAGGTGGCTTAAATATCCTCAGATCATACAAACACATGCAGAACTACGCAGAGAAGAGGTACAACCTAGTCAGCGTGATGGGAAGTAGAGAAGAGGTACAACCTAGTCAGCGTGATGGGAAGTAGAGAAGAGGTACAACCTAGTCAGCGTGATGGGAAGTAGAGAAGAGGTACAACCTAGTCAGCGTGATGGGAAATAGAGAAGAGGTACAACCTAGTCAGCGCAATGGGAAGTAGAGAAGAGGTACAACCTAGTCAGCGCAATGGGAAGTAGAGAAGAGGTACAACCTAGTCAGCGCAATGGGAAGCAGAGAAGAGGTACAACCTAGTCAGCGCAATTGGAAGTAGAGAAGAGGTACAACCTAGTCAGCGCAATGGGAAGTAGAGAAGAGGTACAACCTAGTCAGCGCAATGGAAAGCAGCATCACAGCATCAACATGCATAATAAAGGGTGCTCCGTGGTGATGCAGTCATGCAGATGCAGCCTCGTCTCTGCAAGGAGGAGGAAGCCCCCCACCTCTTGATACCCTCCTAACACCCACATGCACTCTCCCCACACATCTGCATCGACCCCTCCCTCCACCCCACACATACGCCCCCACCTCCCTATACCCCCATACACTCCCCCTTACATGTTCAGCCCCACCCATCCCTCTGACCTATCACACTCCCGCCCTTCTTTCTTCAGCCCCTCACGACCATCCCTACTAGACACTCACAAGCACTCACAAGACACTCCCCCCATCCCCCCTCCTCCTCCAGCCATCTCGATAACGTGCCTAACTTTGTGCGGCTGAAAACACACAAGCATCTGAAAACGTCTCCTTTCTTGGCAGTCCCCAGTTGTTCCACTGGAAACGGGGGGGGGGTACAGACCCGATTTTCAGATGTTTGTGTGTTTTAAGACGCACAATGTTAAACACGTCAGTAAACGCTAGCTGGCTAATGCTAGCATGCTGTGAAGTGCCGGTGTTGTGCCCCACCGGCGACAAACAAACGTGTGTTTTATTATAAAGTTCGGCCCTTCACCGCGGCAAATCGATCGCTTTGATCCACTTCTTCCTTATTATCATTTCAGTCTAGAATGAAAACTTGAGTATGTTTGGAGTTTATCCGATTTAAACAGTATAACAGAGCAGGAACGGCTGTTGTTAACATGGCCCGGAAGAGGAAGTGTCAAAATCCGGGAACTTCCGGTAAGCGTGATAATCCCCTATTTAGTACTACTGATCCCGTATTGTAAGATGAGTGTATTAAATGACAGGAATTTTCCATTTTCAATGATATGTTGTAATTGTTTTACTCCTTTATCCTTCCAATGCACAAAATTAATCATTTTCCTGTTTTGTAGAATATCCAGGTTATTCCAGATGGGTGTGAGTTTACATGGAATAATAGAAGACTCGGTTAATTTCAGGAATTCCCACCATGCTTTCAGAGTAGAGCAGATGTTGATACTTTTAAAGCATTTATGAGATCTGACTGCTGGACTGATGAACGGCAAATCAGAGACATCCAGATCCTCACATAATGCTTGTTCTGTGTCTAGCCACGGTTCATCTAGATGGGTAGGTTTCAGCCATTTGGAAATAAATTGTAGCTTATTTGCTAGGAAATAATAATTGAAATTGGGTGAGTCTAACCCTCCCCGGTCTTTTACCTGTTGTAAGGTTTTTAAACTGATACGTGATGGCTTGTTTTTCCAAAGAAATTTGGAAATGTGAGAGTCCAGTGACTTAAACCAACTGGAGGAAGGTTTGATGGGTATCATTGAGAACAAGTAGTTAATTTTCGGTAGAACCATCATTTTGATGGTAGCAACTCTCCCCATGAGTGATATGGGTAAGTGCTTCCATCGCGTGAGATCTTCCTCTATTGACTTTAAAAGCTGGACATAATTTAACTTTATTAACTCTGAGAGTTGTGGAGAAATATTTATTCCTAAATATCTGATATTACCAGACTGTATTGTGGTGTTAGGAATGTTTTGTAAAGTACAATTAACAGATAAAGCTGTAGTCTTGGTCCAGTTAATAGAGTACTCAGATATCATTGAAAATTTATTGATCAATGTGATTGTCTGGGAGAGAGATATTGATGAGTTCTGGAGGAAAAGCAGTACGTCGTCTGCATAAAGACTTATTTTATGTTCTAGATTTTTGCCGGGGATCCCTTTAATATCTCTGTCCTGTCTTATTGCGGCTGCTAGTGGTTCAATGAAAATGGCAAAAAGTGAAGGGGAGAGCGGGCAGCCCTGCCTGGTGCCTCGCTGTAAACAGAAACTTGGAGAAGTTTGGTCATTGGTCCTCACACATGCATTAGGGTTGTTATAAAGTATTTTTATCCAGTCTATGAAATAAGGACCAAAACCAAATTTATTTAATGTTGCAAACAGGAATTTCCAGTTAACACGATCGAAGGCTTTTTCTGCATCTAACGAGATGATGGTGGATTCCAGATTATGAATGGTAGCATAGTCTATTAGATTAATCAGCCTGCGTGTGTTAGTAGAAGAATGTCGACCTTTAATAAAACCAGTTTGATCAGGATGTATTATCAGAGGAGTTATTTTTTCTATCCTTTTAGCGAGTGCTTTGCTGATTATCTTAAGATCTACATTTATTAATGAGATTGGCCGATAACTAGCTGGAAGTGTCGGGTCTTTACCTGGTTTTAATAATACGGTGATATTTGCTGAATTCATATTTGGTGGTATTTTCTGTTTCTCTTTTATTTCTAGTATCATTTTATAAAAAGTGGGAGCCAGAATTGTCCAGAACTCTTTGTAAAATTCGACCGGATATCCATCTGGGCCTGGGGCTTTATTATTGGGCATATGTTGCAGAGCGTCATGTAATTCACTTATTGAGAGGGGTGAATCTAAAACCGTAATATTTTCCTGTTGTAGTTTTGGAAGAATGATACTATTAAGAAATTGATTAATATCATCATCTGTGGGGTTTATTTGTGATTTATATAGTGTTCAGTGGATTTATTGATGGAAACGTCTGCTGTGACTTTTTGGCATCGATGTAACCGTTACCGCCTCACCACCACCGCCTCACCACCACCGCTTCACCACCACCGCCTCACCACCACCGCTTCACCACCACCGCCTCACCACCACCGCCTCACCACCACCGCTTCACCACCACCGCCTCACCACCACCGCCTCACCACCACCGCTTCACCACCACCGCTTCACCACCACCGCTTCACCACCACCGCCTCACCACCACCGCTTCACCACCACCGCTTCACCACCACCGCTTCACCACCACCGCCTCACCACCACCGCTTCACCACCACCGCTTCACCACCACCGCCCTCACCACCACCGCCTCACCACCACCGCTTCACCACCACCGCTTCACCACCACCGCTTCACCACCACCGCCTCACCACCACCGCTTCACCACCACCGCCTCACCACCATCGCCTCACCACCACCGCCTCACCACCACCGCTTCACCACCACCGCTTCACCACCACCGCCTCACCACCACCGCTTCACCACCACCGCCTCACTACCGCCGTTGTCTCCCCACCACCACCGCTTCCCCACCACCACCTCCCCACCACCGCCTCACCACCACCGCCTCACTACCGCCGTTGTCTCCCCACCACCACCGCTTCCCCACCACCACCTCCCCACCACCGCCTCACCACCACCGCCTCACCACCACCGCTTCACCACCACCGCTTCACCACCACCGTCTCACCACCACCGCTTCACCACCACCGCTTCACCACCACCGCTTCACCAACATCGCCTCACCACCACCGCCTCACCACCACCGCCTCACCACCATCGCCTTACCACCACCGCCTCACCACCACCGCCTCACTACCGCCGTTGTCTCCCCACCACCACCGCTTCCCCACCACCGCCTCACCACCGCCGTTGTCTCCCCACCACCACCGCTTCCCACCACCACCTCCCCACCGCTGTTGCCCCCCCCACCACCACCCCCTCCTCACTACCACCGCCTCACCACCACCGCTTCACCACCACCGCCTCACCACCATCGCCTCACCACCACCGCCTCACCACCACCGCCTCACCACCACCGCCTCACCACCACCGCTTCACCACCACCGCCCCACCACCACCGCCCACCACCACCGCCTCCCACCACCACCGCCTCCACCACCACCGCCGTTGTCTCCCCACCACCGTTACCTCCCCCCACCGCCGTTGTCTCCCCACCACCACCGCTTCCCCACCACCACCTCCCCCACCGCTGTTGCCCCCCCCCACCACCACCCCTCCCTCACCACCACCGCTTCACCACCACCACCTCACTACCACCGCCTCACCACCACCGCTTCACCACCACCGCCTCACCACCACCGCTTCACCACCACCGCCTCACCACCATCGCCTCACCACCACTGCCTCACCACCACCACCTCACCACCATCGCCTCACCACCGCCTCACTACCGCCGTTGTCTCCCCACCACCACCGCTTCCCCACCACCGTTACCTCCACCACCACCGCCTCACCACCACCGCCTCACCACTATCGCCTCACCACCACCTCTTCCCCACCACCGTTACCTCCCCCACCACCGCCTCACCACCGCCGTTGTCTCCCCACCACCACCGCTTCCCCACCACCACCTCCCCACCGCTGTTGCCCCCCCCCCACCACCACCCCCTCCTCACCACCACCGCTTCACCACCACCGCCTCACTACCGCCGTTGTCTCCCCACCACCACCGCTTCCCCACCACCGTTACCTCACCACCACCGCCTCACCACCACCGCCTCACCACTATCGCCTCACCACCACCTCTTCCCCACCACCGTTACCTCCCACCACCGCCTCACCACCGCCGTTGTCTCCCCACCACCACCGCTTCCCCCACCACCACCTCCCCACCGCTGTTGCCCCCCCCCCCACCACCCCCTCCTCACCACCACCGCTTCACCACCACCGCCTCACTACCGCCGTTGTCTCCCCCACCACCACCGCTTCCCCACCACCACCTCCCCACCACCGCCTCACCACCACCGTCTCACTACCACCGCCTCACCACCACCGCTTCACCACCACCGCTTCACCACCACCGTCTCACCACCACCGCTTCACCACCACCGCTTCACCACCATCGCCTCACCACCACCGCTTCACCACCACCGCTTCACCACCATCGCCTCACCACCACCGCCTCACCACCACCGCCTCACCACCATCGCCTTACCACCACCGTCTCACCACCACCGCTTCACCACCACCGCTTCACCACCACCGTCTCACCACCACCGCTCACCACCACCGCTTCACCACCATCGCCTCACCACCACCGCCTCACCACCATCGCCTCACCACCATCGCCTACACCACCACCGCCTCACCACCACCGCCTCACTACCGCCGTTGTCTCCCCACCACCACCGCTTCCCCACCACCGTACCTCACCACCACCGCCTCACCACCGCCGTTGTCTCCCCACCACCACCGCTTCCCCCACCACCACCTCCCACCGCTGTTGCCCCCCCACCACCACCCCTCCTCACTACCACCGCCTCACCACCACCGCCCACCACCACCGCTCACCACCATCGCCTCACCACCACCGCTTCACCACCACCGCCTCACCACCACCGCCTCACCACCACCGCCTCACCACCGCCGTTGTCTCCCCACCACCACCCCTTCCCCACCCCCTTACCTCCCCACCGCCGTTGTCTCCCCACCACCACCGCTTCCCCCCACCACCACCTCCCCACCGCTGTTGCCCCCCCCCCCCACCACCTCCCCTCCTCACCACCACCGCTTCACCACCACCACCTCACTACCACCGCTCACCACCACCGCCATCACACCACCGCCTCACCACCATCGCCTTCACCACCACCGCCCTCACCACCACCGACACCACCACCCCCCCCCCCCACCACCACCGCCTCACCACCACCGCCTCACCACCATCGCCTCACCACCACCGCCTCACCACCACCGCCTTACCACCATCGCCCTCCCACCACCGCCTCACCACCACCGCCTCACTACCGCCCGTTGTCTCCCCACCACCACGCCTCCCCACCACCGCCACCTCCTCACCACCGCCTCACCACCACCGCTCCCCCACCACCACCTCCCCCACCGCTGCTGCCCCCCCACCACCACCCCTCCTCACTACCACCGCCTCACCACCACCGCTTCACCACCACCGCCTCCACCACCATCGCCTCACCACCATCGCCTTCACCACCACCGCTTCACCACCACCACCTCACCACCACCGCCGTTGTCCCCCCACCACCACCCCTTCCCCACCACCGTTACCTCCCCACCACCGCCTCACCACCGCCGTTGTCCCCCCACCACCACCTCCCCCACCGCTGTTGCCCCCCCCACCACCACCCCCCTCCTCACCACCACCGCTTCACCACCACCTCCTCACTACCACCGCCCTCACCACCACCGCTTCCACTAACCACCGCCTCACCACCACCGCCCTCACCACCACCGCCTCACCACCACCCCTCATTCCACCACCGCCTCACCACCATCGCCTCACCACCACTGCCTCACCACCACCGCCCACCACCACCACCTCACTACCACCGCCTCACCACCACCGCTTCACCACCACCGCCTCACCACCACCGCCTCACTCACCACCGCCTCACCACCACCGCTTCACCACCACTGCCTCACCACCATCGCCCCCACCACCACCCCCACCCACCACCACCGCCTCACCACCATCGCCTCACCACCACCGCCTACCACCACCGCCACCACCACCGCCTCACTACCGCCGTTGTCTCCCCACCACCACCGCTTCCCACCACCGTTACCTCACCACCACCGCCTCACCACCACCGCCTCACCACCATCGCCTCACCACCACCGCCTCACCACCACCGCCGTTGTCTCCCCACCACCACCCCTTCCCCACCACCGTCACCTCACCACCGCCGTTGTCTCCCCCACCACCACCTCCCCACCGCTGCTGCCCCCCCCCCACCACCACCCCCTCCTCACCACCACCACCTTCACCACCACCACTTCACTACCACCGCCTCACCACCACCGCTTCACCACCACCGCCCACCACCACCGCCCTCACCACCATCGCCCACCACCACTGCGTTCACCACCACTGCCTCACCACCATCGCCTCACCACCACTGCCTCACCACCACCGCTTCACACCACCACTGCTTCACCACCACTGCCTCACCACCACTGCCCACCACCATCGCCTCCACCACCACTGCCCCCACCACCACTGCCTCACCACCACCGCTTCACCACCACCGCCTCACCACCACCGCCTCACCACCATCGCTTCACCACCACTGCTTCACCACCACTGCCCTCACCACCACCCCTCACCACCATCGCCTCACCACCACCGCCTCACCACCATCGCCTCACCACCCTCGCCTCACCACCACCGCCTCACCACCATCGCCTCACCACCACCGCCTCACCACCATCGCCTCACCACCCTCGCCTCACCACCACCGCCTCACCACCACCGCCTCACCACCACCGCCTCACTACCGCCGTTGTCTCCCCACCACCACCGCTTCCCCACCACCGTTACCTCCCCACCACCGCCTCACCACCGCCGTTGTCTCCCCACCACCACCGCTTCCCCACCACCACCTTCCCACCGCTGTTGCCCCCCCCACCACCACCCCCTCCTCCCACCACCACCGCTTCCCCACCACTGTTACCCCCACCACCGCCGTTGCCCCCCACCACCACCGCCTCCCCACTGCCTTCTTCCACACCACCACTGCCTCCCCACCACTGTTACCCCCCCACCACTGTCGCCTCCCCACCACTGTTACCTTCCCATCACCACCGCCTCCCCACCATTATTACCTAACCATCACTGTTACACCCCCATCACCACCCCCTCCCCAACACTGTCCCCTCCCCACCACCACCGCCGCCCCCCTCCACCATTTAGCCGTAACCGTGCAGCACAGTTGAGGCCGTCAGTCTTTTCTCTGGTTTTTTCCCTCAGTGAGATTATTGATGGAAACGTCTGCTGTGACTTTTTGACATTGATGTAACTTCTGTATTTTTATTTAATGCTCTCATGTTTGTGAGATTCTTAACTTCCATCACAGCTCACTTTGTGTCCATTCAACCCTTTAGTCCAATTCAGATAAACCTTTGGGAACATCAGGATGGTTTTATTGATCCACAGTTTCCTTTCAGGTGCAGTTTTCTGCATGTGTGGGTTGTAAGTGCAGTAATCTGTTCCTGGATCTGGTGGCTGTTTCTGGTCTATAGAATCCTGCTCCAGCTGTATATGATGGAGGACTTGGCTGCTGCTTCAGCAGGACAACAGGGGGACTTTTTGTGCTGGTCGAGATCAATCGCTCCATAGATGACGCCCACCCGGCCAGGCCTCTGCGTGGGCGGCCGGCAGCCCAGCAGTCCATCCTGATCCGGCCCTGCCCTGGCCCTCCTCCGGCCCCCGCAGCCTGCAGGAGAGCAGCACTCTGCATCTGAAAGCTTTCAGCTGACTCCAGTCACCGAGGGGAGGGAACAGAACAGTTCATTTTAAAATTAGCATCTACTTCCTGATGGGGGAGGGGTCTTTTACCACCAATAGCACATCAGCCAAGAGAACAGACCTGCTTAGATTGGGCCGGAGGGCCTTTTAGAAGAATTCAAATGTAGATTCACAGGTTTCAGAATAAAACAGCTGATTTATTAATTAAAAAAAGTAGCTAAAATAGCAGAAAGTTGTCCTCCTCATAAAAACCAGCTTCCATCCTGGTGATGGAAGATTCTCTCAAATGAAAACGCTTATTTACCGCCAAACTCACCTTCTGAATATGTTTCCTCATGTGTACACTGCACCACAAATTAGAGGAAACATTAAAAAGGACAAAAAATAGAATCATGATTGAAAATTAAAAACAAAAACAAGAGTGCAGATACATGTTTATTGGTGGATCATGTGACCTTCTGTTTGTTTCTATTTAATTTTCTTCTTCTTTTTTTTCTACCTTTGTAACCCCAGAAACCCAAAACTCAGGCCCCCAGCAGCCCACAGAAACCCCAGACCCAGGTCACCAGCAGTCCTCACAGACCCCAGACCTGGGCCCCCAGCGGGCCCCAGAGTGCCCAGACCCGGGCCCCCAGCAGCCCCCAGAAACCCAAAACTCGGGCTCCCAGCAGCCCACAGAAACCCCAGACCCGGGCCTCCAACAGCCCCCAGAGACCACAGACCCGGGCCCCCAGCAGCCCACAGAAACCCCAGACCCAGGTCACCAGCAGCCCTTACAGACCCCAGACCTGGGCCCCCAGCGGGCCCCAGAGTGCCCAGACCCAGGTCACCAGCAGTCCTCAGACCCCAGACCTGGGTACCCAGCAGCCCCCAGAGAGCCCAGACCCGGGCCTCCAACAGCCCCCAGAGACCACAGACCCGGGCCCCCAGCAGCCCCCAGAGACCCCAGACCACCAGCAGCCCCCAGACACCTGAGACCCGGACCGCCAGCAGCTAGCCTGGTACACCAGCCTGACCAACGTCATGTATAACCCCAGCTGCCTGCCCAAAGAGAGGGACGTGCATCCCCCCCAGAGGCTGGCAGATCGAGCCCTGGCCGAAGCCCCCCACGGTCTCAGGCACCAGCAGGCCGAAACCAGCAACCACTGACCCCACCGAGCACTGGCCCCCCCAAGACCCAAAAAGCTACCCAGCATAAGCCAGCACCTGCTCCAATGCCCCTGCCCCACACACACTCCTCCCTCTTACCACCCCCCCTACACACACACATGCACACATTTCCCTCCACCCCAACACACACAACCCACATCACCATGCACACTCCTTCCTCCATACACACCCCAACTCCCTCCCATGAACACCCCCTTCCCAACACCTTCACCCACACACACCGGCACCCTCCCCCTCAACCCCTACTACCTTGCACCCCCGCACACTCCTCCTCTTCCACACCTCCCCCTCCCATTCAGTCCTCCCTCCCACCACTTCACCCTCTACCCGCCACAAATGCACACACTCCCCCCTCTACCCCTTTCAGTTCACACCCCACACACACTACTCCGTCTCCACACCTCCTCCTCCTATGCAGTCCTCCCTCCCACCACTTCCCAAAAATCTCTCTAAAACACCAACCGTTATACACCTGCATAGACCTCACCCACACACCTCATCTCCTCACATATGAACACACACCTCAGCCCTGAGACCAGGATCCTCTGAACTCCAGGTTACTCTGAACACCAGGTTACTCTGAACACCAGGTTACTCTGAACTCCAGGTTACTCTGAACTCCAGGTTACTCTGAACATCAAGTTACTCTGAACATCAGGTTACTCTGAACACAAGGTTACTCTGAACACCAGGTTACTCTGAACATCAGGTTACTCTGAACATCAGGTTACTCTGAACTCCAGGTTACTCTGAACACTAGGTTACTCTGAACATCAGGTTACTCTGAACATCAGGTTACTCTGAACTCCAGGTTACTCTGAACACCAGGTTACTCTGAACTCCAGGTTACTCTGAACACCAGGTTACTCTGAACTCCAGGTTACTCTGAACACCAGGTTACTCTGAACTCCAGTTTACTCTGAACTCCAGGTTACTCTCAACACCAGGTTACTCTGAACTCCAGGTTACTCTGAATATCCAGTTACTCTGAACATCAGGTTACTCTGAACACCAGGTTACTCTGAACTCCAGGTTACTCTGAACACCAGGTTACTCTGAACACCAGGTAACTCTGAACACCAGGTTACTCTGAACTCCAGGTTACTCTGAACACCAGGTTACTCTGAACTCCAGGTGACTCTGAACATCAGGTTACTCTGAACACCAGGTTACTCTGAAAATCAGGTTACTCTGAACACCAGGTTACTCTGAACACCAGGTTACTCTGAACATCAGGTTACTCTGAACATCAGGTTACTCTGAACACCAGGTTACTCTGAACTCCAGGTTACTCTGAACATCAGGTTACTCTGAACACCAGGTTACTCTGAACATCAGGTTACTCTGAACACCAGGTTACTCTGAACATCAGGTTACTCTGAACTCCAGGTTACTCTGAACATCAGGTTACTCTGAACACCAGGTTACTCTGAACACCAGGTTACTCTGAACTCCAGGTTACTCTGAACATCAGGTTACTCTAAACACCAGGTTACTCTGAACACCAGGTTACTCTGAACATCAGGTTACTCTGAACACCAGGTTACTCTGAACACCAGGTTACTCTGAACACCAGGTTACTCTGAACTCCAGGTTACTCTGAACACCAGGTTACTCTGAACACCAGGTTACTCTGAACATCAGGTTACTCTGAACACCAGGTTACTCTGAACATCAGGTTACTCTGAACACCAGGTTACTCTGAACATCAGGTTACTCTGAACATCAGGTTACTCTGAACACCAGGTTACTCTGAACACCAGGTTACTCTGAACACCAGGTTACTCTGAACATCAGGTTACTCTGAACACCAGGTTACTCTGAACATCAGGTTACTCTGAACACCAGGTTACTCTGAACATCAGGTTACTCTGAACACCAGGTTACTCTGAACACCAGGTTACTCTGAACACCAGGTTACTCTGAACACCAGGTTACTCTGAACATCAGGTTACTCTGAACACCAGGTTACTCTGAACATCAGGTTACTCTGAACACCAGGTTACTCTGAACACCAGGTTACTCTGAACACCAGGTTACTCTGAACATCAGGTTACTCTGAACACCAGGTTACTCTGAACACCAGGTTACTCTGAACTCCAGGTTACTCTGAACACCAGGTTACTCTGAACACCAGGTTACTCTGAACTCCAGGTTACTCTGAACACCAGGTTACTCTGAACACCAGGTTACTCTGAACTCCAGGTTACTCTGAACACCAGGTTACTCTGAACACCAGGTTACTCTGAACTCCAGGTTACTCTGAACACCAGGTTACTCTGAACACCAGGTTACTCTGAACATCAGGTTACTCTGAACACCAGGTTACTCTGAACACCAGGTTACTCTGAACTCCAGGTTACTCTGAACACCAGGTTACTCTGAACTCCAGGTTACTCTGAACACCAGGTTACTCTGAACACCAGGTTACTCTGAACACCAGGTTACTCTGAACTCCAGGTTACTCTGAACACCAGGTTACTCTGAACTCCAGGTTACTCTGAACACCAGGTTACTCTGAACACCAGGTTACTCTGAACTCCAGGTTACTCTGAACACCAGGTTACTCTGAACTCCAGGTTACTCTGAACACCAGGCTATAAAGTTCCAGTTTCATATTTTTTCATTTTAATCTTAAATCAGAAACGCCTGCAGAGCTGCATCTTTCCAGTTTAAGCCTGATGGGACCAGCTAAATGTGTCAGGCTGGCCAGTGAGGTTGGGATTGAGTTTTCAGCACCTCCCTGCAGGCCGCGGCCTCTCCTGTTGGTTCTTAGTGACGGCAGGTAAACCTTTGTTCCCGCCCTGTAATCGGGTTGGTCGGTGCGGGAACGTGTCCGGGACGCATCCCTGAGTGATGGAAACCATGCAGCTGCACGCTGCAGCGGTGTGGGCGGGGTGATGTGGGTACTTCTGCGTGAGAAGCCTAAGTTGCAGAGGTTTTTTTCTAATTGAGTCAGGGACTTATGCTGGCAAGGTAGGCGTGTGAGTGGGGGGGAGACTAATCCCAAGCTGCTGTTGTTTTCATGCCTGCTGGCTCAAGATCAAAAACTTAACAGCAATAATCATGCAAAATGTGTGGCTTGACTTCAAAGCTTGCTTCAACTTTGCTCACACCCTTGTAGCTGCATTGTTTCATCATTTCTAGCTCTTCTCTTCCTCTCACTCCTCTCCTACGAGGGATTTTCTCCCCTGCTGTCTGCGTCTTTGTCACATCTCAGCGATCTGATAGGAGCCGTAACCTTTCTGCAGCAGCTCAGAGTGAACAGATTAATCACAGCCGAGCGGAGAGGTGAGGCGTCCTGACTGCAGCGTCAGCCTCCACAGACAGCCAGCAGCCATCAGACGTCAGCAGGGGGCGGCGAGGGTCGCTCAGACCAAACTCAGGCCAGAGCGGGTAAGTCCCCTCCACGTCATGTCAGCGGGGGGCTGCAGGTGCAAGACGCTGCAGCTTCAGAGCAGAAACCTGCAGGTTAACCAGACCTGGACCGTTTCTCCCCAGCGCATCAGGCTGCAGCCGCATGACCCTGAACACAGCAGCAACGTTCAGGTTCACAGCAACATCCAGCAGAACGTCTGCATAAGGCCGTGATTTGATTTGTGTCAAACAATCTCCAGACTCATATAATTGACTTAAAAGCAATTTTTTTTTTTCCCCCATTTTTCTTGGCACAATTTCTAAAAGTTATTCTGAGGTTATCCCAGGAAGTTTGTTGGATGTCATTCACAAAAATGTGAGATTAGGAATGTTCTAGCATTTCATTAAAGCTCAACAAAGTTTATTTTGGGATGTTTTATGTAAATAACATGTTTATTTTATTTTTCAAACAGAGAAATTGCAGAACAGCTGAATACATTGTTTATTTTAGAAATATTTATGTTTTTCACATTCATTTAACTTTCAAAGTATATTAAATGTTTTATACATTGCAAAACAGCTGTAAGGTACGTATTTGCAGCCTAATCCCAAGCTTATTCTCAGTGCTAGAAACCTTAGAAGGAAATACTAAATTAATGCATCGTGTAACTAGAAAATAATCGTTTGAATAATGGTGATAATGATTTTTTCCATAATCGGGCAGCCCTACGTCTGCACCAGGTTCATGTGGAGCTGCAGCTGCTTCACAGGTCCACATCAGTTCCTCCAATCAGCTGATTTTACACCTTCAGGGGAACATTTTTCCATCTCGGCCATTTCACCAGGATGTGGGACCAAGCGGCCGAAGTCAGAGATGCCAAAAAGATCGTCCTAAAGGCCGGTGGACAAGGTCCAGGAGCATCTATCTCAGGACAAAGACAGTTGGAGGACAAGCCAACATCTGGAGGACAAACCAACATCTGGAGGACAAACCAACATCTGGAGGACAAGCCAACATCTGGAGGACAAGCCAACGTCTAAAAGGCAAGCCAATGTCTGGAGGACAAACCAACGTCTGGAGGACAAGCCAACATCTGGAGGACAATCCAACGTCTGGAGGACAAACCAACGTCTGGAGGACAAGCCAGCATCTAGAGGACAAGCCAAAGTCTGGAGGACAAACCAACTGGATGGCATCAGCCGGATCCTGGACCACGTACTGAAGCCAAAGCAGGACCTACAGAGTGGAGCCGTTGGTTTCCACCACACTAGCACACATGTGTGATGCTCATTAACCCTTTCCTGACTCTGCAGGAGATCATGATGTTGATAGGAGAGTTTATCCTGATGGACAAAGCAAATCAAGGACTTTTGTTGCCTCCTCTGTCAGCACGGCCGCACAAAAGCTGCTGCGTCTTTTTACTCTCCAGTAGGAATGGGTGATATGGACTGAAATATATATCATTTCACAATATCAGCCTAATCTTTTGTATATAAATATATACCTATGAGAGTCCTAAAAAATGATAGAAGCCACTAAACTGCATCAATTAAGATCAAGGAGTACACCTGTATGCAAAATTATACTGACATCAATCAAACAAATCTGAAATATGAGAACAAATTTATTCAAACGGAACTAAAAACTGCAAAAAATATTGTAACTTGGCTTTAAAAAAATCATAGGGTAGTGCAATTGCAAATACAACCTAATAAATTGAATTTAGCGTTTTTATCATGAGATGACAAACAGGGTTCCCATGCGTCCTGGAAAACCTGGAAAATGAATAAACATTTGAAAACATGTGAAAAACACATGGAAAATGAGAGAGTGAAGTGTCCTGGAAAATGATTTTCCTCCCTCTTCTTCGTCCCTGCTTCGTCTCTGCTTCCACTTTGCTTCATCTGTACTTCATTGCTACTTCATCACTCTAAAAAATATAAAGTACCATTGTAAAACACTTCTCTTAAACTTGGGGTGGAATGTATTAGTCTATGCTGTGATAACTCGTACTGTAGCAGCTGGAAAAGAAAAGAGTGGGAACCCTGGACAAATTATTACCATGGGGAATTTCTTTGATGGTATATCGCCCATCCCGACTTTCCAGCCAGTCCATGCTGTTATCAGTTCACCATGTAAACATGGAGCATGATGAGTGTGGGGGGGTTCATTAATCGCAGGAGCTTTAAGGATCTGATTATCTGTGAATCTCAGGTTCAGCTGCTGTATTTTCCGTTTGTGGTGAAACGTAACAGCTGATGAGAAGAATTGTGTAGAAATTCCTCACATGAAGGTGAAAAACTAGCAGTTGTTGTTTTGTCTCTTTGGTGTGACACATTTGCAGAGTTTCTCCACCGAGGTGACGTTAAGTTGCAGCAGAAAGAGGAGCCAGCAGATTTCCACGCTTGCAGCAGGTCCGTGTAGCTGCTTCACACTCTGCAGCAAAGTTTCACACCGTAAACACACTGCAGCCTCTATCTGCATGTCACATAACCTCCGCCTACGCCAACACGCCCACACACATCCCTGCCCAAAACGCCCACGCCAGTTTAATGTGTGCAAAGACACACACACATACACACTCCCCGCCCACGCAGGCACACACGTGTTCAGTCAGACATAAGCCGCTCATGCAGCCCACACTGCTCAGACACAAGTAAGACTCTGGAAGCAGGAGGCTGAGAAAGCAGCCGGCCGACTTTATTAGAGAACCTGCTGCAGTTTTCTCCTCCCAGAGGTCACGAGCACGCCGTCTGAGGTGGCTCTGCCATCCTGAAGCAGGGTGGAGACGGCACACTGCAAAAACTCAAATCCTGCCAAGTATATTTTTCTGATTTATAGTCAAAATACCGCATCACACTCAAAATAAGACAAAGTTACCTAAAGAAATAGTACACCCCCAGAAAGATGTCCATCTTCTCCTCAGCCTCATGCTGAGGGCATGAGGGTGAGGAGAATTCTGTCATAGAACAAGCAGAATTTTCTTGATAAGATTTCTTGAAATAAGATGCATTGCCTTAAAGCAGAACTATGAGCATCATACAGGAACAGGCTTCATCTTTTATCAACAATCAAAACCAACTCAACTATTTCCCTATTCCTTCCTCCTTTTCCATTATCTATTGTCCTCTAGTATCGATTCAATTTAATTAAATCATTTTATTGATTTTTATATTTTAGACTTTCTATTTGCTTTCCCCTCCCTCCCCACCCCCCGCCCAGCATCCTCCTCCTCCTCCATTATATTTAAGATAAAGAAAGAAAATTTAATTTTTTTTTCTTTTTAAAGCATGACTATATCTTTTTTTTTTTTTTATTTTTTATATCTATTTTTTTTTTTTTTTTTTTATTACTCTATTGATTCTCTTTTTCTTTTTTTCTACTCCACTCTTCTCCTCTCTTTTATTTTCTCTCTTTTCTCTTATATATACAAAAATATTTATTTTTTTATTTATATATATAAATTAAAAAAAAAAAAAAGAATAAATAAAAAGTGAGAAAACCCCCTCCTTTTAGTTTTTTTTAAACAAAAACAAAATAAAATTTTTTTTTTGAAAACACATCACAAAAAAAAAGATTTTTTTTTTTTTTTTTTCATTTAAAAAAAAAAAAAAAAAGTCATTATTGAAATAATATGATCATGTAAACTTGGAGGATTTAAGCTGAGACAGATATTATTTTCCAACAAAAGATAATGAAGATAAGTAAACATTCAGAGTTGAACATTATATTGAACATGGGTCTAGCTTCCAGAAAAAGTGCATCTACATCTTTACTCTGTTAATGCTTAATACGGGTGCCAATCACTTGCAAATGAAATAAAAAATTCTTTATTTATCCCAGAAGTGATTACACAATACTATTACCAACAGATGAAACACGAACATGAGGTTGAGAACGTGACTTTAATTATATTCAGTCAGAGACGAGACAGCTCCCGACATCAGCTGCAGTTCCACCCACGGCCAGCAGATGGAGCTCGTGCTTCATGCTGACCGTCTCAAACAGGCCTCACGTGTCTGAAGACATGGCGTCCATCTCACGGAAGTGTCTCATGTCTCATTAGGCTTCAGATTCGCCATCCCTAATATATAGTTATACCTTCGATAAACGAGTGTGGGACTTCACTGCCTTACACTTTGGAAACTTGGAGGAGCCACTCGCGGAGATCGCGCCGCCATCTTTGTTTTAGTCTGAAGTCGCATGGCGCCGCCATCTTTGTTTTGGTCTGACGACACATCGGTACGCATATTTTGCGTCGACGTATTTTTTGCGTCGACGTAATCGGTTTCGTCGACGAATCGTCCCAGCCCTAGCCAAGAGCAAACGAGCTGCAGACAAACACAAGGGGGGTTGGCTATTGATTTAAAACAAAGAAAGAGAGAAAAAGAGAATGCGCAATCTCGTCTGCCGCGGCTTCCGTAGTTTCATGAACCCCCATGGACGTGTATCGGGGAAGTACGATGTTCTACTGTTTAGACTATAAAAATCTACTAAATGATGTGGTTCCCAGTAAATTCTGGACGCTACCCACTCAGGACACTTTTGCTTGTAATAAGCACAAAATTCTGTCAATAGAACAAATTTGCTTGATAAGATTTCTTGAAATAAGATGCATTCTTATTTCACTGCTTCCCATTGCGATGACTAGGTTGTACCTCTTCTCTACTTCCCATTGCGATGACTAGGTTGTACCTCTTCTCTGCATAGTTCTGCGTGTGTTTGTATGATCTGATAATACTTAAAGGGGAACTTCGCTTTTTTTCAATCTGGACCTATTTTCTAGCATGAAGTATGATAATTTACTCACCCAGAAAGTTTTGGTGCAACTTAAATTCCGTTGGGAGATATTTGGATCCACTCCAGATCAGCGTATGCGCGATACAACGGCAGTGATGGGGCAACCGCTCGAGCCTCTAAATAATCATTATCTGCCACAAACTCCTTCATTTCACCAATGTTTTGCTACGAAACTTTAGTCGGACCCCCCCTGTGAGATCGAAGTGGCTATTTTGTGGTGATTCATCCATGTTTACAGACTTTTTTTTACTGCAACAGCTTTGATGATGTCACTATTATGCGACTCCATAATAAGTAAACGTCTGTATAATGACATAAATAATGGATATCAAAGGAAGCCTTGTGTTCGTAAAGCTCCCCTTGGCAAAGCAAAACTGTTCAACACAATAAAGCAACCAGATCATCATTCTGCTGCTACGATGCTGGACAGGTTAGAAGAAAAAAGAACAAGAAAAAAAGAAGAAGAAATAAGATGCGTTGCCTTAAAGCAGAACTCAATATTTTTTTACCTCAATAAATACTTTTCAAAATCCCTGTGGGGCAACACAAAGTGTTTACGGAGCGATTTGATGTGTCCCACCCCAAACCCAAGAGTGAAGACCCGGTTCACGTAGCTTGTGCTGCCTGGGTGCCGGATGAAGCATCGCTGAGCCTTACGGCCGAATACACTCAATAATAACTTGTCATGTCCACAAAAAGTAAATAAAAAATCGTATTCTTACCTACTACTCACCAAAACCAGAGAAAAATAGAATCCACGGCATATTTACCTGCAAAACACGAGTAAAATGTCCCGCTGCAGGAGACACAGGACTTCAGCAGCTGCAGAGGGAGACGAGCTGCTGCTACCAACGCAGCAAAGTAGCATCAACAAGCTAGTAAAAGCTTAGAAATATATTCAGGGATCAGAATAGAGTAAAGAAGGGTAGAGAAGATGTCAGGCGAAGCACCGCGGATGGTAGCAAAGGCAGCACGCATGCGCGGCATCCGGTGGACACCCTGTTTACAGAAGTTGGGGATGCTGCGCATGCGTGCTGCCTTTGCTAATATCCGCGGTGCTTCCCTGTGATTGATCTGTACCTCCGTGGCATATACGTAGTTCCCCCATTGAACCCGCCTAGTCAGTCCTTTGATGTGAAATTGGCTTCTCGTTTGTACTTGATCAGAATGTGCGGGTCACGAAATGTAATTGGAAAAAATCTGGAGTTAATTAGTTCCCTTTCACCAAGTGGTGCTAGTTGGAACCACCAGATTACAGCAACTATGATAAGCCAAGCTAAAGTCAGTGCTGCTAGATTCAGAGAATGACTGGTTCAGTGAGAAAACCCTTCTGCCCACTTGCCCAACTCAGGGGACTGCGGGGGGAGGATAAATTTCAGCTGGAGGTGGCATATGCCTTTAACTGTGAGCACTGCCAAAACATGTGTAACTGGGCGGCCATTGTCTCCCACATCCCCTCCAACATTGACTAGATTGATTTGGACTTACAGTTGTGTGAAAAAGTGATCTTCCCCTAAACCTAATAACTGGTTGTTCCACCTTAGCAGCAACAACTGCATCAAGCGTTTGTGATAACTGGCAGTGAGTCTTCTACAGCGCTGTGGAGGAATTTTGTTCCACTCATCTTTGCAGAAATGTTGTAATTCAGCCACATTGGAGGCTTTTCCAGCATGAACCGCCTTTTAAGGTCATGCCACAGCATCTCAATGGGATTCAGGTGGGGGCTTTGACTAGGCCACTCCAAAGTCTTCATGTTGTTGTTCTTAAGCCATTCAGAGGTGGACTTGCTGGTGTGTTCTGGATCATTGTTCTGCTGCAGAACCCAAGTGCGCTTCAGCTTGAGGTCACCAACAGATGGCCGGACGTTCTCCTTCAGGATTTTTTGGTAGAAGCAGAATTCATGGTTCCATTTACCACAGCAAGTCTTCCAGGTCCTGAAGCAGCAAAACAGCCCCAGACCATCACACTACCACCACCATGTTTTCCTGTTGCTATGATGTTCCTTTTCTGAAATGCCGTGTTACTTTTACGCCAGATGTAATGGGACCTCCACCTTCCAGAAAGTTCCACTTTTGTCTCGTCAGTCCACAGAGTATTTTCCCAAAAGTCTTGGGGATCATCAAGATGCTTTCTGGCTAAACTGAGACGAGCCTTTATGTTCTTTTTGCTCAGCAGTGGTTTTGGTCTTGGAACTCTGCCATGCAGCCATTTTTGCCCCCAGTCTCTTTCTGATGGGGGAGTCATGAACACTGACCTTCATTGAGGCAAGTGAGGCCTGCAGTTCTTGGATGTTGTTCTGGGGTCTTTTGTGACCTTTTGGATGAGTCGTCGCTGTGCTCTTGGGGTCATTTTGGTCGGCCGGCCCCTCCTGGGAAGGTTCACCACTGTTCCATGTTTTCACCATTTGTGGATAATGGTTCTCACTGTGGTTCTCTGGAGTCCCAAAGCTTTAGAAATGGCTTTGGAACCTTTTCCAGACTGATAGATCTCAATGACTTTGTTTCTCATTTGTTCCTGAATTTCTTTGGATGGCAGCATGATGTCTAGCTTTGGAGGATCTTTTGGTCTACTTCACTTTGTCAGGCAGGTCCTATTTAAGGGATTTCTGATGGAGAACAGGTGTGGCAGTAATCAGGCCTGGATGTGGATAGAGAAACTGAACTCAGCTTTCCAAAGATGTGATAAACCACAGTTAATTTATGTTTTAACAGGGGGGGCAATCACTTTTTCACACAGGGCCATGGAGGTTTGGATTTTTTCCCCCTTACTAATAAAAATCTTAATTCAAAAACGGCATTTTGTGTTTACTTGTTATCTTTGTCTAACATTTAAATTTGCTTGATGATCTGAAACATCTAAGTGTGACAAACATGCAAAAAAATAAGAAATCAGGAAGGAGCAAACACTTTCACACAGCTGCACTTGGTAAGATTTGTGATTTTGCAGTGCAGGAGCTGCAGACGCTCCTTTCTTTTCTTCAGCAGTTTAACTCCTGCTCCTGGCACCTCCTCCTGTAACCCATATTCCCTCCACATGAGGAGGGACGCTCCATGACAGGCGCTCCCACCGCCTGCAGACTGAATCATGCTCCGTTGTTCCTCCTCTTCTTCTTTTCCTCCGTAAGAGGAACTTGGATGAAAAGAGCTGCTTTTTTGGAGCGTAAAGTGTTGAGGATGTGGGTTGTTGGGGAAGGGAGGAGACAGAGGGGAGCAGAGCAGCGTGGGCGCTCTGACAGGGTGAGGGGCTGACAGGCCGGCGTGGGCGTGTCATTGAAATGTGTTTCTACTCCGGGGGGGGAAGGAGAAGACGAGGAAGGGAAGAAAAGTTGCAGAGAATGAGAAGGAGGAGAGAGAGAGGCTGCAGGAATGAGACAAGCTGAGAAGTGAAATATGAAGCAGCTCCCTGCCAAATGAGATACATCCACCGTTGGGAGGAGGAGGAGGGGGGGGGGGGGTATAAAAAGTGACGCCTACTCTTCAGGAATGATTGACAGGACGACATGAAAGCAGATTGCTGTTGTGTGGAAACCCTGAAACCAGGTTTAATGCTTTAGGATCAAACTGGAGGATGAGTCAAGTGCCTTCATCAGAGAGGCTGATAAAAACTAATATCTGAGTAACGAAACTCTCACAGGACAGAAACAGCAGCCTCTGTTTAACCAAACATATAAATTCATCACGGATCAGAGATAGACGTGCTTTAAACACATCTGAAGGGAAGATTTCATTTTCAGCTTCAATATAAACCTAAAGCCTGCACCAGGATGTACAAATATCTGATTAGTTATTGTTAATCATGATAATAGTAATAAGATTCACCATCATTTATTATTACCACTGCTACTAACCACTAACCACACAAATACTATTACTTTAATCATTAATACTAATACTATAGTTATTATCAAATTTATCAATACTATTGCTACCACACTGCAAAAACTCAAATCTTACCAAGTATATCACACTCAAAATTAGAGAAAGTTACTTTTCAATCTTTTTTCTTTTCGAACTACAGGTTTTCAACGAACCTGTAGTCATCGTATCGATATTGAGATGTCTGGCATGAATATCCAGATATGAAATTTTGTCCATATCGTTCAGCCCTACTTCACACACATTGTTTTGTCCATTTAAGGACACCGTAGTAAAAATGGTGGAACAAATATGGCAGCTTTCATATGTGCACCACCCAGCAAGTAGATATAAATGACTCATTCTAAGAAAATAAACACAGAACAGCTGATCCAGAGCAGCGATTACACATCAATAGAAACACAGTTTTGAATTATACATCACATTTTTACATACTGTATCGTTAAAGAGAAACATTTCAGTGAGATATAGATGGTTTCCCGTTTACAAACATTGGCAGTTGCTAGGCAACCAGGGGGCAAAAAGCCTGTTTGTACTGCAGTCTACGGCCAAGCCCTCATATCATTCATAAAAATGTAAAGTAACCTGATGAAACGAACATAGATCGTTGTGTTCTTAATTATATTGTATACATCTGTATTTTGATGACGAATAAAAAAATACCGACTCATCGTTGCTGTTTTGTGTTTCTATTACCATTACACTAACTTCGCAAGGGAGCCATCACCAGAAACTGTGTTTTTCTTGTTAAAACATGGATATTATTCGTGTTGGACCTCATTTGAAATTTGCCTGAAAAACCTGAGTTAGAAAGCAGCTTAAACTTTCGTTTAGACTCTTTGTTAAAACCAAAAGAGGCCACAACAATCTGCAGCCTGCAGCAGGTTCAGTTCAGCTCCGTGTCGTCCTCACCTCCTCCATACAGGAGCAACTTTCACTAGTCTGGATTAAACCAGGCAAAGACGACGACATCACTACGTTTGGAAAGGAGCTGATTCCAGCTGTTAGGGACTAACACGCATTGCTGTCGGTAAGTTTCGCTGCTTGTGGAACGTTCTGCTTTATTGTGGATGAGATCGTGGTGGACAGTAGACAGACTAGCTAACTGCTAACAAGCTAACGGTAGAAACTCAAACGCCATCTGATTTACGAGCCCCGTACTTCCTATTAAATCTCCGGGATGCGTTGTTATGCAGCATGAATGTTTGTAAACGGCTCCACAATCAGTTTTTTTTTCTTCTTTTTATTTTTTGTGTGTGAGCAGAGGACGGCTGTCACTCACAGCCACAGTGTTGTGATGCAACCATGAACTGATCAATGACTGGTCGCAGCTGTGATACTGGTCTTGTTCCAGTACCAGTCTCCCGACTACAACACAGGGATCATTTCTGCCACCACGGTGGTTCAATCTGACATGGTGACCATGGTTACCATGGTGACCATGGTGAAAGACTAAAAATCATGTATCTGAACCTGCAGAAGTTATCAGAGGGTTTCTGAAAACAGTCGCTCCTACTGTCCTGTTATCACCATGGTAGCTGTTTACATGCATTAACGTTTTGATTTTTGCAACCGAACAAATACCAGGACTCAATATGAGTCCTGTTCAGCACATCTGACCAGACTGTGGCGCTGTAAGCCGAAACCGGATGTGACGTCTGCCAGAGAACGTTCTCAGCTCATTTAACATTGAAGTCAATGGCTTCATTGCGGTTTTTAAGTTCCTTTTCCAGTTTTACAGACAAACAGTAATGACTTAGCCTTCAAATTGTATTGACCGAACCGAAATAAACAGCTCAGCGGGAAGCTGAAGGGAGGCGGAATTGCAGTGCTGGTCAATCAGCATTGGTGCCATCCAGGACACATCACTGTCAAGGAGAAGATCTGCACAAGAGACATTGAACTGTTAGCTGTGAGTTTACGTCCATATTATTTACCCAGAGAGTTTGCCTGTGTTATTCTGGTAGCGGTTTATATAATACCAGGTACCGCACCAGAGACAGCCTGTGATGTCATCAGCTCCGTCGTGCCTAAACTACAAACACAGCATCCAAACTCATTCATGGTGATCTCTGGAGACTTCAACAACGTCTCCCTCTCTGCTACGTTGCCAACTTTCCAGCAGTTTGTCAGCTGCTCCACCAGAGAAAATAAGATGTTGGACTTATTTTATGCAAATACAAAGAATGCATACAGCTCCTCTGCCCTGCCTCCTTTAGGAAGATCAGATCATAATCTGGTTCTTCTCACCTCCACCTACAAGCCCATCGTTCAGCAGCAACCAGTCATTAGGAGGATGATTAAAACCTGGTCTACTGAGGCTGAAGATGTTCTGAGAGGGTGCTTTGAGGCCACAGACTGGAATGTCCTCTGTGAACCTCATGGAGATGACATCAACACCATGACTGAGTGTGTGACAGATTACATAAACTTCTGTGTGGACAACATCGTTCCAACAAGAACAGTGAGGTGCTTCCCCAATAACAAACCTTGGATCACCAGTGACCTGAAAAAGCTGCTGAACATCAAAAAGAAAGCTTTCAGGGATGGAGACAGGGAGTTACTGAAGACCACACAAAAACAACTGAAAACACAGACTAAGAAGTGAAGGAGGACGACAGGAAGAAGTTGGAGAGCAGCTCCAGCAGAACAACGTGAGGGATGTGTGGTCGGGAATGAAGAAGATCACTGGCTTTAAGTTAAAGGGGGACCAGACTGATGGAGGTCTGGACAGAGCTAACGAACTGAACATGTTCTTCAATAGGTTCAGTTCCCCCCCTGCCGACAACCCAACACACCACACACCCTCCATGAGCCCACAGCTTTCCTGTCCCACCTCCACTCTGTCACCCTGCACCTCAGTCATGGACCTGAACAAAACCTCCTCTCCCTCCACATCAGGACATCCTGAGACCTCCTCTGTCTCCACATCAGGACATCCTGAGACCTCCTCTGTCTCCACATCAGGACATCCTGAGACCTCTTTTGTCTCCACCTCCAGCCTGACTGTCTCCTGTGACCAGGTCAAGAAACAACTAGAGAAACTAAACTGGAACAAGGCTGCAGGTCCAGATGGTGTCAGTTCCAGAGTTCTCCAGACCTGTTCAGAACAACTATGTCCGGTTCTCCAGCACCTTTTTAACACCAGCCTGAGACAGAACAGAGTTCCTGTGCTGTGGAAAACATCCTGTCTTGTTCCAGTCCCTAAAAAATCACAACCAGCTGAACCAAATGACTACAGACCAGTTGCTCTGACATCTCACATCATGAAAGTCCTGGAGAGACTCTTACTGACTCACCTCAACAGGCAAGTGAACACCTTTCAGGACCCATTACAGTTCACATATGGTAATGGGCTTGGGGTTGAAGACGCCATCATCTTCCTGTTTCAGAGAGCCCACTCTCATCTGGACCAGTCAGGCAGCACTTTGAGGGTCATGTTCTTTGATTTTTCAAGTGCATTTAATACTATTCAGCCTGCTTTGCTATGTGAGAAGCTCCATAACTTCCAGGTGGATCCTCCACAACCACCTGGATTTACGACTACCTAACAAACAGACCACAGTTTGTGAGACTGAAAGGTTGTGTGTCTGAGATGGTGGTCAGCAGCACTGGAGCACCACAAGGAACTGTACTCTCACCATTCCTCTTTACACTGTACACCTCAGACTTCCAGTACAACTCTGAGTCCTGTCATCTGCAGAAATATTCTGATGACTCTGCAGTTGTGGGGTGTATCAGTGATGGACAAGAAGCCGAGTACAGGGAACTGGTCAGTCAGTTTGTGAAATGGTGCAGTAACAATCAGCTCATCTTAAATACCAGCAAGACTAAAGAGATGATTGTTGACTTCAGGAGGAGCAAGAATAAGCAGCATAGTCCTGTCTACATCCTGGAAGAGGAGGTGGAGGTGGTGGAGAACTACAAATACCTGGAGTTCAGCTGGACAACAGACTCGACTGGAAATGCAACACTGACTACATCTACAAGAAAGGTCAGAGCAGACTCTACTTCTTAAGGAAGCTGAGATCATTCAACGTCTGCACCAAGATGTTGCAGATCTTCTACAAGTCTGTTGTGGAAAGTGACATCAGCTTTGCAGCATCTGCTGGGGAAGCAGCATCAGAACCAGAGACTTGAAGAAACTAAACAAGCTGATCAAGAAAGCTGGTTCTGTGCTGGGGAGAACTCTGGAGCCGCTGGAGCTGATCGTTCAAAAAGAATGCTGCACAAGCTGATGAAGATGATGGAGGACACTTCCCATCCTCTCCACAACATAGTGAAGAATCAACAGAGTGTGTTCAGTGGGAGGCTGCGTCAGGTTCACTGTAGGACGGAGAGATACAGAAATTCATTCCTGCCAGCAGCATCATCCTAAAGAACAAGACTGACTGACTGACTTTTTATTGTTTTGTTATTTCATATTAATGTTATATTGTTAAAAAGAAAAGAAAAGAAAAGCAAGAAAAAAGAAATAAAAGAGAGCTTTTTTTTTTTTTTTTTTTACAATGTTTCCCTTCTGGGATAAATAAAGTATTTTTATTTCATTTTCATTTCATTTCATAAAATAAAGTGTCAGATTAATGAGTGTTCACCATAATTTACTGTGTTTTTGTTGTTGGGAATAAAATCCAGGGTTTTCTCTGGCCGTGACATCATCATTCCACCTCTGCGCTCTGATTGGCTGGTATTCCTCCCTAACACAAACATCAGTGTACAGACAGCAGAAATCTTCATGAAATAAATGTCTGTGATCTTCTTATTCACTTATTACTATAGTAATAAGTAAATATTGTATACAATTAAAGTTTTCCTCTGATATTCCGAAAACCAGGAATGTGACAGTCCTTCCAGATTTCCTCCATGTTGTTTTTTGTTAAGGAAAAAGTCCCATTCTCATCTGTTCTAATAACACATGTACAGAGATGTTCCCTAAGCAATGGCGGAGAGAGGCGGCACTTGGCCAGATAAGTCTATACATGTCTTGATCGTAGTAATTTCTGAGTCGTATCACAGTTTAAATAATATCCAGTATCATTTGTAGGTTTTATTTCATGTCAGCATCTTAGATCTGTACTAGAGAAGATTCAGCGCGACCGCTAAATGAAACGGTTTCATCGTGAAATGTAAAAGTTGTACCTTTTCTGTATCAGTTAAGGTAATGGTGATGATTGTGATGATGGTGTTGATGGTGTTGATGATTACAATGATTACGATGATGGTGGTGATGATTACGATGATGGTGATGATTGCGATAATGGTAATGATTGCAATGATTGTGATGACTACGATGATGGTGATGATTGCGATAATGGTAATGATTGCAATGATTGTGATGATTACGATGATGGTGATGATTGCGATAATGGTAATGATTGCAATGATTGTGATGACTACGATGATGGTGATGATTGCGATAATGGTAATGATTGCAATGATTGTGATGATTACGATGATGGTGATGATTGCGATAATGGTAATGATTGCAATGATTGTAATGATTACGATGATGGTGATGATTGCGATAATGGTAATGATTGCAATGATTGTGATGATTACGATGATGGTGATGATTGCGATAATGGTAATGATTGCAATGACTGTGATGATTACGATGATGGTGATGATTGCGATAATGGTAATGATTGCAATGATTGTGATGACTACGATGATGGTGATGATTGCGATAATGGTAATGATTGCAATGATTGTAATGATACGATGATGGTGATGATTGCGATAATGGTAATGATTGCAATGATTGTGATGATTACGATGATGGTGATGATTGCGATAATGTAATGATTGCAATGACTGTGATGATTACGATGATGGTGATGATTGCGATAATGGTAATGATTGCAATGATTGTGATGATTACGATGATGGTGATGATTGCGATAATAGTAATGATTACAATGATTGTAATGATTACGATTATGGTGATGATTACGATGTTTGTGATGATAACAATGATGGTGATGATTGCAATGATTGTGATGATTACGATGAGGGTGATGATTGCGATAATAGAATGATTACAATGATTGTAATGATTACGATTATGGTGATGATTACGTGTTTGTGATGATAATGATGGTGATGATTACAATGATTGTGATGATTACGATGTTGGTGATGATTATGATAATTGTGATGATTGCAATGATTACGATGATTGGATGATGATGTTTATGATGACTGTGATGAGGAGGAGGATGAGGTAATGATTATGATGATTACGATGATTGTGATGATGACTCTTACGATGATTGTGATGATTACAATGATAGTGATGAATACGATGATTGTGATGATGATGTTTATGATTGTAATGATGAGGATGATTATGACGAGTGTGATGATTTCTATGATGGTGACAATTACGATGATTTTGATTATTATGATGATCATGATTACAATGATTGTGATGATGGTGATTAATTACAATGATTACGATGATGGTGATGATTATGATGACAGCAATGATGATAGCTGTTCTATCCAAAGTGAGATGGATTCTGTTTATCCTTAAAAGACCAGGTTTGCCCCAGAAAGGTTTCCAGTTATCTACAAAGCCCACATTGTTTTCTGGACACCACCTAGACAACCAGCGATTAAATGATGACATGCAGCTAAACATGTCATCACTGTCAGATTTGACAGGGGACCAGAGAAAATCACGGAGTCCGACATGGTTTTGGCAAAAGCACATCCCGAAGCAACATTAACTTTTGTGACCTCTGATTGGCGTAACCCGGAGTCATTACCGCCGACATGAATTACAATGTTACGGTATTTACGTGTATCCTTCGCCAGCAGTTTAGAAAAAAAACTCAATGTAATCTGCCCTGGCCCCTGGGATGCATTTAACTGCAGACGCTGGCGTCTCTTCAACTCAGATCTAAATTGCTACAGACTCATCTCTATCCTACCCTGCCTTTCTATGATACTGGAGAAGTTTGTCAACAAGCAACTCACCCACTTAGAAGCTCATAATATTCTAAAGCAGTTTCAGTCTGGTTTCAGACCCAGACATAGCTGCATTATGGCAGCAACTAAAGTTCTAAATGATATTTTATGTGTCATCGATAGGAAGTAATTCTGTGTGGCTGCATTTATTGACCTGACAAAGGCGTTTGATTCTGTGGACCACAACTCGGCTCGAAGACATAGGCCTCTCTGATAGCTGTCTGGCTTGGTTCAGGAGTTACTGCTCTGGCCGTACACAATCTGTGAAGGCAGGGGGCCTTCTTTTAGCCCCTCTGCCTCTATCTTCTCGTGTCCCCCAAGGGAGCATATTGGGTCCCACATTGTTTAACATTTACGTTAACAACATTTTATCTGCGGCCAGTGACTGTCACATACATTTGTATGCTGATGACACCATCATTTATATATCCAGTCCCTCCTTACAAACTGCATTGCATTCAACAACAATGCAAATGCAGTTTGCATTGTTGTTTGTTTGTTCAACAAAATAAAGCAATCAGACTTCCATTCTGCTTGCTTCGATGCTGGACAGGACAATTAGAAAAGAAAAGAAAGAAAGAAAAAAAAGAAGATCCCAAAAACAGACAACTAGAGAGGAAGTGTGCTAAACTTAGAAACTACTTTTATAAGTTTAGCACTTATAAACTGAGTGCTAAACTTAGTTTATAAGTTTAGCAATTTGTGTCCTTTCACAAATTTGTCACAAATTTGTCCATTTGTGACAGGACAAATGGTGGATAGTATAAGACACAATAAGCAGCCGAAAGGGGAGCAGAAAGAGCTAGAAAGAGCCCTTTGCAGCTCAGTCAAACGAGGCACGCAGGAGCACACGGGAAGACACAATACGACTTACCGCAACATCAGCACGTAACATCCCGTCTTACAGCTATTTTGTCTATGATTACAATGATTGTGATGATGATGACGATTATGATGATTACAATGATTGTGATGATGATGATGATGATTACGATGATGGTGATGATTGTTATGATTACAGTGATGGTGTTTATGATAATTACGATGATTGTGATGATGATTATAATGATGTGATGATTACGATGATGATCATGTTTACGATGATGATGATGATTATGATGATTGTGATGATTACGATGATGATCATGTTTACGATGATGATGATGATTATGATGATTGTGATGATTACGATGATGATCATGTTTACGATGATGATGATGATGATGATGATTGTGATGATTACAATGATTACGATGATGATGATGATTATGATGATTGTGATGATTACAGTGATTACGATGATGATCATGTTTACGATGATGATGATGATTAAGATGATTGTGATGATTACGATGATGATCATGTTTACGATGATGATGATGATTATGATGATTGTGATGATTACGATGATGATCATGTTTACGATGATGATGATGATTAAGATGATTGTGATGATTACGATGATGATCATGTTTATGATGATGATGATGATGATGATTGTGATGATTACAATGATTACGATGATGATCATGTTTACGATGATGATGATGATTATGATGATTGTGATGATTACGATGATCATGTTTACGATGATGATGATGATTATGATGATTGTGATGATTACGATGATGATCATGTTAACGATGATGATGATGATGATGATTATGATGATTGTGATGATTACGATGATGATCATGTTTACGATGATGATGATGATTATGATGATTGTGATGATTACGATGATGATCATGTTTACGATGATGATGATGATGATTTGTGATGATTACGATGATTACGATGATGATCATGTTTACGATGATGATGATGATTGTGATGATTACGATGATTATGATGATGATCATGTTTATGATGATGATGATGATGATGATGATTGTGATGATTACGATGATTACGATGATGATCATGTTTACGATGATGATGATGATAGATTGTGATGATTACGATGATTATGATGATGATCATGTTTACGATGATGATGATGATTATGATTATGATGATTGTGATGATTACGATGATGATCATGTTTACGATGATGATGATGATTATGATGATTGTGATGATTACGATGATTACGATGATGATCATGATTACGATGATGATGATGAATAAGATGATTGTGATGATTACAATGATTACGATGATGATCATGTTTACGACGATGATGATGATGATGATTATGATGATTGTGATGATTACGATGATGATCATGTTTACGATGATGATGATGATTATGATGATTGTGATGATTACGATGATTATGATGATGATCATGTTTACGATGATGATGATGATTATGATGATTGTGATGATTACGATGATGATCATGTTTACGATGATGATGATGATGATGATTATGATTGTGATGATTACGATGATGATCATGTTTACGATGATGATGATGATTATGATGATTGTGATGATTACGATGATTACGATGATGATCATGTTTACGACGATGGTGATGATTACAGATCCTGACCTCGGTGGTTTTTCAGCTACACCCCGGCCTGTTAAATCCAAGCAGGACGGTAGGACGTCTTCACGGACTGAATGTTGTCGGTATGCCGGTGACAGATTGGCTGAAAGTTGTGGGGAAACCTGCAGCATCATCATCCTCTTCCTGGAGAAGACTTGTTGGTGGAACGGTTGAAGAATGCGTTCGTCCTGACGGACGTTGTTGGACGTCACATGGTGAGGCGTGTACAGGTTCGTGCAGAAACTGCTAGTCCATGTTCGGACATGCAGCCTCATGAGAAGCAGCACACCACTCATTCAGACTGTCCGTGACATCACTGCTTCAAGGTTTCATTTGTCCATATTGTTACAACTCAGTAATCTAGATTTTCCTGCACCATCGCTACAGCGTCATGTTTCCATGTACACTGTGAGGTGTCTGAAACTGAAGTCTGCAGATGAGCTGCTGCTCGGTGGTTTCATCTTGGCTGTGCCCCAGTTACCTGCTGCAGCCTCGTGTTACCAGGTAGATATGGGAGTATTGATCCTCTCTGACGACACACGAAGCAGCTAAATGCTTCTGTAAGACGTCAGGCTGGTTTTCAGGGAAGTTTTTCATGCTGGTGAAGGAGAGTTTGACCTGAATTTGGTGAGATATTGCGAAGCCCGGTGAGTGTGAGAGGAGACAGAGGTGCGCATGAAGTAAACTGGGACTTGTGGTAACAGGCAGCCGGGTGTCGACCTGCCTGCGTGGGTGGACATCCAGTTTCCTGACACTCATTTTATTTGTTTAGTTCTGGTTGGATATCGAGCTGCTTAGTTTGTGTAGGTGAGAGGGGGGAGGAGGGGGAGGAGGGGGGGCTCTCCTCCCTGGTTTTCTCAGGTTTTGATTGGATCCCCGTCTGCCTGATCCAGGAGGGAGACAGTTAGAAGGTCATATCTGCATAAACATGCAGCCAGACATGGATTTAGAGGCTGCAGGTGGGCGGACTGGAATCCTACCTGCCTACTGTACCTGCCCCAGGAGTGCGTTTGGAAAATCCATCATGAAGTAAGAAGTTCATTCCTGACAAGACAATCCAGCTCAGCTTTACGAGCTTTAATCTCGTGGAGCAGCTTTGTTATCAGACATGTCAGCGGCTGCTCGTGTCAGGATGCAGGAACAGCTGGACTCATCGTTCATTACACAAATGTTTTAGTTTATCAGCACGGCAACAAAAGCAACAACAAACCAAATAAAACCAAACGAACCTGATTTATTTCCTCATTTTCCTCCTCATGTCGCTGCTGCACATTCTACCACAGAGTATGCTACATTATGGGGACCATTTCCCGTATTTTACCATCCCCGTGGGGACGTCTTGCCCTCGTGGGGACATTTTCCCAGTCCCCACGGGTCCAAAACCGTTTTCAGGGTCAAGATTAGGTTTTAGAGATTAAGTCACAATTAGGTTTTGGTTAGGATTAAGACAAGGGTTAGGTTTAGGCAATCAGTTATGGGCGTTAGGTTTAGGGTAAGGGGCTAGAGAATGCATTATATCAATGGAAAGACCCCATGAGGAATGAAAACTGTGTGTGTGTGTGTGTGTGTGTGTGTGTGTGTGTGTGTGTGTGTGTGTGGGTGTGTGTGGGAGCAAGGAGTATGTGTTTGGGGTGGAGGGAGGCGTGGGTCGATGCATGTGTGTGGGGGGAGTGCATGTGGGTGTTGGGGGGTATAGAGGGGTGTTCTGTCTTATTTTGAGTGTGATGACATATTTGGACTAGAAATGCAAAAAATATACTTGGTAAGATTTGAGTTTTTGCAGTGTGGGTACTTGCTCGTGTTTGTGATCGGGGAACGATGGGGAGACTCCTACCACTGGTGTGATGGTGGACCGTCGGGTCTGATGACGTTTTATTCTCTCCGTCTATCAACATGAACGTCCTGCAGGACTCCACATTTCATCACAATCTGCATGTTTTTCTATGATATTAGTTTTGCTTGTGAAATTAATGAGGATCTGAAAAGCCAGCAGTCTCAGCCCACCCACACACCCCCCCCGCACACACACCCCACACACACACTCCACAAATACTAGTTTTCTCCTCACTTGGGTTTTGAAGACACATGAAAGGAGCTGTTGAGAGTAAATCGTTCTTCTTTGTGGTTAATTTTGTGGCGGGGGGGGGGGGGCATTCAGAGGTGGGAGGTTGACAGAAGCTGTTCTGGTTTTGTCCCCAGGGTGTTACACTGGTAGCGGATGGCCTAATTCCCCAAAATAACTGACTGATGGGGAGAGGCAGACTGGTGGAGGAGTCTGCAGGCGGAGCCTCATCTGCTGGATCTCTGCTTCACCTCTGAGTACATGGAGGAGGTCCACGTCCCCCGACTGCTCGCTCCGATCCTGCAGGAGAAATTCAGCATGCGGGTCCTGTTCTCAGTTTCATTTAAATAGTTTTTATTTAGAAGTTCAGATCTGTTCATTAATTTTCTCTTTATTCTTTAGAAACGACGTCATGGTGAAAAACCCACTAACACAAATGAGTCAGTCTCTGGATGTGGGTCTCCCTCTGACAGAGGTCGCTGCAGCAGCATCCACCAGCTACCAGACTCATAGCTGAGAGTTGACTACACTGTTAACATAATGTCACAATATACTGTGGGTACGGAATGTATTCAGACCCCTTTAAACTTTTCACTCTTTGTTTCATTGCAGCCAAAATCAAAAAAGTGGGTACAGTGGCAAAATTAGGGGAGTGGGTAGCCTGGTGGTAGCATCATGGGCTTTAGCGCGGAGGACCCGGGTTCGAGTCCCCGACACGACCCCTAGGTGAACCACTGTAGACCCCTGAGCAAGGTCCTTAACCCCCACCAACTGCTCCCCGGGCGCTTTAAGTAGCAGCCCACTGCTCTCTGGTACTCACAGTACAGAGATGGTGAAATGCAGAGCCCTAATTTCCCCTCGGGGATCATACAAGTATATCAGAAAAAAAAGATAATTTTATTTCACAGCACCCCATCTTGACAATTTTTGCAAATATATTAAAAAAGAAAAACTGAAACATGAGATGGTGATAAGTATTGAGTACTTCACTCAGTACTGAGTAGAAGTACTTCTGAGCTGGTACATTCATGAGTCTTCTTGGGAATGATACAACACGTGTTCCACACCTGGATTTGGGATCTTCTGGTTCTTCTTGCAGATCCTCTCCAGTTCTGTCAGGTTGGATGGTGAACGGTGGTGTTCAGCCATTTTCAGGTCTCTCAGAGATGCTCAGTTGGGTTTAAGTCAGGGTTCTGGCTGGGCCGGTCCAGAATGGTCCAGAGTTGTTCTGATCCACTCCTTTGTTATTTCAGCTGTGTGTGAGGGTCATTGTCTTGTTGGAAGGTGAACCTTCGGCCCAGTCTGAGCTCCTGAACTCTGGAAGAGCTTTTCTTCCAGGATCTCTGTACTTGGAGTTCAGGAATTCATCTTTCCTTCAACTGCAACCAGACGTCCTGTCCCTGCAGCTGAAAAACACCCCCATACCATGATGCTGCCACCACCATGCTTCACTGTTGGGATGGTATTGGGCAGGTGATGAGCAGTACCTGGTTTTCTCCACACATACCGCTTAGAATGAACCCCAAAAAGTTCAATCTTGGTCTCATCAGACCAGAGAATCTTATTTCTCTCAGTCTGGGAGTCCTTCATGTGTTTTTGGCAAACTCTATGCGGGCTTTCATATGTCTGCACTGAGGAGAGGCTTCCATCGGGCCACTCTGCCATAAAGCCCCGACTGGTGGAGGCTGCAGTGATAGATGACTTTGTGGAACTTTCTCCATCTCCCTGCTGCATCTCTGGAGCTCAGCCACAGTGATCTTTGGCTTCTTCTTTACTCTCTCACCAAGGCTCTTCTCCCACCATTGCTCAGTTTGGCTGGACGGCCGGGTCTAGGAAGAGTTCTGGTCGTCCCAAACTTCTTCCATGTAAGGACTATGGAGGCCACCGTGCTCTTAGGAACCTTTAGTGCTGCAGAAACTCTTTTGTAACCTTGTCCAGATCTGTGTCTCGCCACAATTCTGTCTCTGAGCTCCTTGGACAGTTCCTTCCACCTCATGATCCTCATTTGCTCTGACATGCACTGTGAGCTGGAAGCTCTTATATAGACAGGGGTGTGCCTTTCCTAATCACGTCCAATCAGTTTAATTAAACACAGCTGGACTCCAATGAAGGAGGAGAACCATCTCAAGGAGGATCAGAACGAATGGACAGCATTTCTTCTGGTAAATATGAGTGATATTTCATGAATGATATATATTTCAGTTTTTCTTTTTTAATAAATTTGCAAAAATTTCTGCATTTTTGTTTTTTTCTATCAAGATAGTGTGCTGAGTGACATTAATGAAATATAAAATGAACTTTTTTATTTTAGAAAATGGCTGCAATGAAACAGAGTGAAAACTTTTTTTCTTCTTCTTTCTCTTTTTTTTCTTTTTTTCTTACTTGTCCTGTCCAGCATCATAGCAGCAGAATGGAAATCTGATTGCTTTATTGTGTTGAACAGTTTTGCTTTACCAAGCGGAGCTTTATGAATATAAGGCTCCACTTGATATCATGTTTATTCATTTTATTTCTTTATTTAAACATTTGTCTATTACACCATTCCATTTCATACTGCTGGGCCTGACAAGGGAGAAATGAAAGTTAACAGAGGTAATGATAGAAAGTGAAACAGAGAGAAAGGAGTAAGGAAGAGGAAGAGAGAGAGGAGAGAAAACATGAATCCACTTACACAGTTCACTGGTACATCTGTACAGCGATCCCTAAGCAACCAAGGTCTCTGTTGGAAAACAAAACCAGCAATCCCCTACAGGAGGACCTGCAGGTGGCTTAAATATCCTCAGATCATACAAACACACGCAGAACTACGCAGAGAAGAGGTACAACCTAGTCCAATGGGAAGCAGAGAAGAGGTACAACCTAGTCATCGCAATGGGCAGCAGAGAAGAGGTCAAACTTTAAAGGGGTCTGAATACTGTCCGTACCCACTGTTATAGTATCGCTGCCCTGTCTTGTGCACGCATATCATATCACCATATTCTTCCCAATACACACTCTAACATGTATATATGTCTAGCGAGATGCAGAGGAAGCAATGAAACATGTGTGAGCATAAACGTATAAAGTCATCCTCAACACTATTAACTCCCTCCAATTAAACAAAAGTTAAATTCACAACAGTAATTCAAATAACAAGAAACTAAGGTAAGCCAAGTTTATTTGTACAGCACATTTCATGTACAGGACAATTCAAAGTGCTTTACATAAAACATTATAAGCATTACAGCGGGATGCAAAAGGGAAAAATGGAAATTAAGAATAAAAATTTAGAAGCATGATTCAAAATTAAAAACATTAAAAACATTTCAGATTAAAAAGAGAGAATATAGAGACGTGCGGATTTTAACTTTTGAATAAAATCTACGTAAATGCAGCTGAGAACAGGTGGGTCTTCAGCCTGGATTTAAATAAACTGTTTCAGCTGATCTGAGACTTTCTGGGAGTTTGTTCCAGACATGTGGAGCATAGAAGCTGAACGCAGCTTCTCCATGTCTGGTTCTGACTCTGGTAACTGATAAAAGACCGGATCCAGGTCTGGTTCTGACTCTGGGAACTGATAAAAGACCGGATCCAGATGACCTGAGGGGTCTAGTAGGTTCATACTGGGTCAAGAGGTCACTGATGTATTTTGGGCCTAAACCATTCAGAGCTTTATAGACCAGCAGCAGAACTTTAAAGTCTATTCTCTGATGGACCGGCAGCCAGTGTAAAGACCTCAGAACTGGACTGATGTGGTCCACTTTTCTGGTCTTAGTGAGAACTCGGGCAGCAGAGTTCTGGATGAGCTGCAGCTGTTTAACTGGTTTTTTAGGTAGACCAGTAAAGACGCTGGTTTTAGGTTTTGTTTTTGTTTAACTCCATAAACTCAAATCTTACCAAGTATATTTTTCTAATTTCTAGTTAAAATATCTCATCACACTCAAACTAAGACAAAAGCACCTAAAGAGAAACATTTCAGTGAGATATAGGAACTTGTTTTAAGACAATGCATCTTATTTCAAGAAATATTATCAAAATAATTTCACTTTACTGTTGGTAGAATTGTTTTGCTTATTACAAGCAAAAAATCCTTTTTTATTTATTTTAAGAGTGGCCAAGATTTTTTTGCTTGTAATAAGCAAAAAACAAGTGAAATTTTCTTTTCACCATCATGAAATTTTCGTCTGCACCACGACGGATCGGTGCAGCGTCTGCAGTGATGAAGACTCTGCATCGGTCTGTCGTGGTGAAGAAGGAGCTGAAGAAGGAGAAGCTCTGGATTTACCGTCCATCTACGCCCCCCCCTCACCTATGGCCATGAGATGTGGGTCATGACCAAAAGAACGAGATCGCGGGTACAAGCGGCTGAAATGAGTTTCCTCCGCAGGGGGGCCGGGCTCTCCCTTAGAGATAGGGTGAGGAGCTCGGTCATCTGGGAGGGACTCAAAGTAGAGCCGCTGCTCCTCCGTATAGAGAGGAGCCAGATGAGGAGGCTCGGGCATCTGGTCAGGATGCCTCCTGGACGCCTCCCTGGTGAGGTGTTCCAGACACGTCCCACCGGGACCAGACCCCGGGGGAGACCCAGGACACGCTGGAGGGACTACGTCTCCCGGCTGGCGTGGGAACGCCTCGGGATCCCCCCGGATGAGCTGGTGGCTGTGGCCGGGGAGAGGGAAGTCTGGGCTTCCCTGCTTAGGCAGCTGCCCCCCCGCGACCCGATCCCAGATAAGCGGAAGAAGACGGTACGGTACTCTGTGGACTGACGAGACAAAAGTGGAACTTTCTGGAAGGTGGAGGTCCCATTACATCTGGCGTAAAAGTAACACGGCATTTCAGAAAAGGAACATCATAGCAACAGTAAAACATGGTGGTGGTAGTGTGATGGTCTGGGGCTGTTTTGCTGCTTCAGGACCTGGAAGACTTGCTGTGGTAAATGGAACCATGAATTCTGCTTCTACCAAAAAATCCTGAAGGAGAACGTTCGGCCATCTGTTGGTGACCTCAAGCTGAAGCGCACTTGGGTTCTGCAGCAGAACAATGATCCAGAACACACCAGCAAGTCCACCTCTGAATGGCTTAAGAACAACAACATGAAGACTTTGGAGTGGCCTAGTCAAAGCCCCCACCTGAATCCCATTGAGATGCTGTGGCATGACCTTAAAAAGGCGGTTCATGCTGGAAAAGCCTCCAATGTGGCTGAATTACAACAATTCTGCAAAGATGAGTGGAACAAAATTACTCCACAGCGCTGTAGAAGACTCACTGCCAGTTATCACAAACGCTTGATGCAGTTGTTGCTGCTAAGGTGGAACAACCAGTTATTAGGTTTAGGGGAAGATCACTTTTTCACACATGACCATTTAAGTTTGGATTTTTTTTCCCCTTAAAAACAAAAATCTTACTTGTGTTATCTTTGTCTCACATTTTAATTTGTTTGCATTTAAGTGTGACTAACATACAAAAACGTAAGAAATTAGGAAGGGGCAAAAACCTTTTCACACAGCTGTATGTATATATATATATATATATATATATATATAAATTAGAAATTGGAATATCCTGAAAAACTTCATGTATTTCCATAATTCAACTTAAAAGATGTAATGTACATATTGTATGGACAAATAATATGTGAATCAATATATTTCAAGCTTTTATTTGTTTGGATGTTGCTGATTAGAAGTTGCAGCTTTAGAAAACCTCAAATTCAAAAACTTGAAAAATTTGAGTACTGCATAAAATCAATCAGAGAAGGATTTTATATACAAAAATATCAGACCTCCTAAAGTAAAATCTTGCATCTGTACTTAAAACTTGGTTGGGGCCCCTTTTGCATGAATGACTCCTTAATCTGCCATGGCATGGATGCTAGCTGCTTTAACCCTGCGTGGCATGGATGCTAGCAGCTTTAACCCGGCGTGGCATGGATGCTAGCAGCTTTAACCCGGCGAGGCATGGATGCTAGCAGCTTTAACCCGGCGTGGCATGGATGCTAGCAGCTTTAACCCGGCGTGGCATGGATGCTAGCAGCTTTAACCCGGCGTGGCATGGATGCTAGCAGCTTTAACCCGGCGTGGCATGGATGCTAGCAGCTTTAACCCGGCGTGGCATGGATGCTAGCAGCTTTAACCCGGCGTGGCATGGATGCTAGCAGCTTTAACCAGGCGTGGCATGGATGCTAGCAGCTTTAACACAGCGTGGCATGGATGCTAGCAGCTTTAACCCGGCGTGGCATGGATGCTAGCGGCTTTAACCCGGCGTGGCATGGATGCTAGCAGCTTTAACCCGGCGTGGCATGGATGCTAGCGGCTTTAACCCTGCGTGGCATGGATGCTAGCAGCTTTAACCCGGCGTGGCATGGATGCTAGCAGCTTTAACCCTGCGTGGCATGGATGCTAGCGGCTTTAACCCGGCGTGGCATGGATGCTAGCGGCTTTAACCCGGCGTGGCATGGATGCTAGCGGCTTTAACCCGGCGTGGCATGGATGCTACTAGCTTTAACCTGGCGTGGCATGGATGCTAGCAGCTTTCACCCGGCGTGGCATGGATGCTAGCAGCTCTAACCCGGCGTGGCATGGATGCTAGCAGCTTTAACCCGCCGTGGCATGGATGCTGGCAGCTTTAACCCGCCGTGGCATGGATGCTAGCAGCTTTAACCCGGCGTGGCATGGATGCTAGCAGCTTTAACACGGCGTGGCATGGATGCTAGCAGCTTTAACCCGGCGTGGCATGGATGCTAGCAGCTTTAACCCGGGATGGCATGGATGCTAGAAGCCCTACCCCGGCGTGGCATGGATGCTAGCAGCTTTAACCAGCCGTGGCATGGATGCTAGCAGCTGTAACCCGGCGTGGCATGGATGCTAGCAGCTTTAACCTGGCGTGGCATGGATGCTGGCAGCTTTAACCCGGCGTGGCATGGATGCTAGCAGCTTTAACCCGCCGTGGCATGGATGCTAGCAGCTTTAACCCGGCGTGGCATGGATGCTAGCAGCTGTAACCCGGCGTGGCATGGATGCTAGCAGCTTTAACCTGGCGTGGCATGGATGCTAGCAGCTGTAACCCGGCGTGGCATGGATGCTAGCAGCTTTAACCTTAACCCGCTGTGGCATGGATGCTGGCAGCTTTAACCCGGCGTGGCATGGATGCTAGCAGCTTTAACCCGGCATGGCATGGATGCTAGCAGCTTTAACCCGCCGTGGCATGGATGCTAGCAGCTTTAACCCGGCGTGGCATGGATGCTAGCAGCTTTAACCCGCTGTGGCATGGATGCTGGCAGCTTTAACCCGGCGTGGCATGGATGCTAGCAGCTTTAACCCGGCGTGGCATGGATGCTAGCAGCTTTAACCCGGCGTGGCATGGATGCTAGCAGCTTTAACCCGGCGTGGCATGGATGCTAGCAGCTTTAACCTGGCGTGGCATGGATGCTAGCAGCTTTGACCCGGCGTGGCATGGATGCTAGCAGCTTTAACCCGCCGTGGCATGGATGCTAGCAGCTTTAACCCGGCGTGGCATGGATGCTAGCAGCTTTGACCCGGCGTAGCATGGATGCTAGCAGCTTGTGGCATATCTCAGCTGTTATGGAGACCAACATGCTTCCATCACAGCCTTGAGCTCTTCTTTATTGTTTGGTCTCTTCCCGTTCAGCTTTCTCTGACGATGTCCCACATGTTTTCAATGGGGTTCAGGTCAGGTGGGTTTGCGGGCCAATCCAGCATGGTGATCCATGGTTGTTGAAGCAGGATTTGGTAGTTTTGGCAGTGTGGGCAGGTGCCAAGTCCTGCTGGAAGATGAAGTCTGCATCCCCATACAGCTGGTCCACTGAAGCAAGCATGAAGGTCTCCAAAATGTCCTGGTAGACGGCTGCATTGATGCTGGACTTGATGAAGCACAGAGGACCAACATCAGCAGCTGACATGGACCCCAGGTCATCACAGACTGGAAACTTAACACTGAACTTCATGCATCTTTTATCTAGCGCTTCTCTGGTCTTCCTCCAGACTCTGGGACCTTTGTTTCCAAATGAGATGCAAAACTTGCTCTCATCAGAAAAGAGGACTTTTGACCACTGGGCAGCAGACCAGTCCTTCTTTTCTCCAGCCCAGCTAAGGCGCTTCTGGCCTCTCTTGCTGTTGAGGAGTGGCTTGACAACAGGAATTCGACATTTGAAGACCATGTCCAGCATCTGCCTGCATGTTGTTTCTGTTGAAGCAGTAACTCCAGCCTCAGTCCATTCCTTATGAAGTCCTCCTGAAAGGCCCTTTCCTGACCATCTTCTCCAGGCTGCTGTCAGCCCTCCAGCTTCTACACCGTTTTCTTCCACACGTCTTCCTTCCACTTAACTGTCCATTAATGTGCTTTGAGACACTCTGAGAACATCCAGCTTCTTTTCTATCACTTTTTGTGTCTTTCCACCTTGTGCAGGGAGTCAATGATGGTTTTCTGCACAACTGTCAGATCAGCATCTTCCCCATGATTGTGAATTCTTCTAAACCAACACAGAGACTTTTTAAAGGCTCAGGGTACTTATGGAGGTGTTTGGATTACTTACCTGATTAGAATGTGACACTCTGAACCTACAATACTAGAGCTTTTCACACTATTCTGATTTTTAAAGTTTTTGATTTAGAGGTTTTCTAAAGCTGCAACTTCTAATCAGCAACATCCAAACAAAGAAAAGCTTGAAATATATTGATTCACATATTATTTGTCTATACAATATGTAAATTGCCCGTTTTAAGTTGAATTACGGAAATACGTGAATTTTTTCAGGATATTCTAATTTTTTGGGTAGTACCTGTATGTGTGTATGTATATATACTGTGTATATATATATATATATATATATATATATATATATATATGATGTTGCAAAAAAAATTATGTTGTGGGAAAAAAACTATTTTTTATTTTTTGATATACTGGTATGATCCTGAGGGGAAATTAGGTTTCTGCATTTCACCATCTCTGTACTGGGAGTATCAGAGAGCAGTGGGCTGCTACTTAAAGCGCCTCGGGAGCAGTTGGTGGGGGTTGAGGACCTTGCTCAGGGGTCCACAGTGGTTCACCTGGGGGCTGTGTCAGGGACTCGAGCCCCGGTCCTCCGCGCCAAAGCCCACGACGCTACCACCAGGCTGCCCACTCCCCTGTGGGAATGGGCTGCCATTTTCTAACAGCCATAGATGTAGCACATATATACTTACATAGTTCTGATCCAACTCATACCATCAGGACCTGAGCCAGATCAGTTTGTGTTCTGGGGAAGACGCACTGCATCACAGCTCGCTGAGTTAGGGATATTATTCATGTAAACAGTAGTGGTGGGCCCAGCACAGCACCTTGAGGGACACCATTTCCCCATCATCCCTCAGAGAGGAGTCCTCTAAAGGAACAGCCTCGTTCTGCTTGTTGAGAAGAACCAGAAAGACGTCAGGATGATGTGACCAGCAGCTTCAGGTGTCTGTAAAACCAATAAAGAGAAGCAAGCTCGTGTTTTCATGTTTATCGTCTCCTTATCAGAACCACCGATCAGAGGTCCAACACCACCTCAGAGACGTGACTGAAACTGTGCAGGATCAGAACAGTTCACACTGTTTTATTTCTGTTAGTATTTGCAGATCTCAGTTTTCTGTTTCTCAGTTCGTACAGAAACACGAGCCTCAGACGTGTGGAAGCCGTCGATCAGATGAGCTGCAGAGCATCACGCTGACAGGACTTCCTACCACTTCCCCTGCTGGAACCATTTGCATGTCCTGTCACCTCTGCTCGGCGTACGCTTGTGAAATCTGAGTCCGGCATTTGCATACAGGCGTGTTTCACTGACGCACTTGTGTTTGACTTCAGCGAGTCACACGTGAGCCAAGCTTCAGATTTTACTCAGAGATAATGGCCGCGCAGTCATAAAGAGCAAAACCAGCAGCGCAGCAGGCTGACACCAGCTTCAGATGTTGGGGATGTTCAGACCTTCTAGGGTCTGAAGCTCAGCAGGAATATTCCCAGAGAAGAACAAAATTTCCAGTTTACACATTTAAAAAGTGCTGATTGCTTGTGGCAGAAAGCAGGCCGAGTCTGGTTTAAGACGCATGTCGTTGTTCTGGAATCTCCCTCAAAGCATCAACATGCAGAAGAAGACAAGAATGAAGTAAACGAGTAACTACAGAGTCGTTCTAGAACCAGAGGTTCACACCTTCCTGATCATCTTCAGCCTTAGATTTCAGTTTTTATCCTCCGGAAACAAAGTTCTGGATGAGAGAAGCTGATTCTGGGCTGCAGGTGTTGTGTCTGAGCAGTGAACCAGATCCATCAAAACCAGAGGTGGAAAAAGTACGGAAAAATTGTAATTAAGTAAAAGTATCTTTACCTTTCTTAAATTCTACTCAAGTAAAAGTAAGAGTACCCATCTAAAAATGTATTTGAGTAAAAGTAAAAAAGGACTTAATCTATAATTTACTTTGAGTAAAAGTTACTTTCAGTTACTTTCTGCAAAAAGGACGAGTTTATGAATCCAGCCCAGCAATGTTTTTGATAAAGAAGGAGAGAAAATATACGCTGGTTCAGGAGGATTTTTCTCCCCCTGCATTTCATTTTTTACTCAGTAATGGAGACGTTTCAAAAGTAGTGAAGTCAATTACTTGGGTCAAAAATGTAACTGAGTAAAAGTAAAATTACCAATTTCAAAAACTACTCAAAAATTACAAATTACTCACAAAACTACCCTAATTACAGTAATTTGAGTGAATGTAATTAGTTACTTTCCATCTCCGATCACAATACCATTTATCTTCCTTATTTATGGAGATTTGACAGTTTTACAAACTCACATGTACAATATTCATCATGAAACCAAAATGAGGCTGTTGCTGCTGCGATCTGGAATATGCCAGGCGGGGATTTTGTTGTGGAAATATTACATTACAGCAAAATACAGGATGCATTTTTAGACCTTTCAAGTTTGTAAAAAAAAGCGTTCATGGCTAAAGTATATGAATATAAAACAATATGTGAAGCGTGGGGATGCTGGGATTCAGTTTAAAGTCAGCTGGAGCGTAACGTCTCTGATCTCAGCCCGCGTGTAACTTCTGAGCCAAACATCAGCCGGATGTCAGGAACAGATCAATCCTGGGGTCAGTATCCAGACACATGTGGGGGGTCTGAGGGGGCTGCCCTCCTCTGAAACCAGACCTGGTAGCTCTGCAGGAGTGGAGCCGTCTCTCATTGGTCATGTGACCTGGAGCTCTGCTTTAAAGTGCTGATGACACGTTTTTGACATTTTCTCCATGTTTTACAGACCAGAACGTTCTACGTGATGATCTATGTAACAGGCAGTACTGTATAAAGTACCCAAAAGCCACACTTAAGTAAAAGTAAAAGTACCTTACTGGAAAATGATTAAAGTAAAAGTGAAAGTTGTCTGCTAGAATATTACTTGAGTAAAAGTACAAAAGTAGCTCATATTTACTGTACTTAAGTATCAAAAGTAAAAAGTACTGTTAATAAAACGCTATTTGAAATTTGAGTTTAACATTTCTTTTATTTGTTTAGTTTTTAAGTTTTAATTTGCAAAGTGTAAAGGAGCTTCAGTACCTCCTTACATAAACCCAACAATATAGAAAACTACACACAAACATACTTACAGACCTGCATGCATGCCTGCCAACATTCATACCCACGTGCATTCAATATCAAATCATTCCTAATAAACTCTTGGTGCTCGGAGGTGATGCAAACAAACAAAAAACTTGATTGGTTGAACTTTAAATGACTGCAGTGTGACAGCACATGAACTGTTCATCCAGTCGTTACTGAACCCTGAAAAACTTTTTGTTCAACCTCAAAAGAAGTTGTTTCTCAAAATGGTGAGAACTCAGTCTGGTTCTTCTTGGACTGAAACCAGACCAGCGATGCTGAACAGCTGTTCACCTGCTTCTGAGGCAGGTAAAGGTGTGTTTAGCTTCAGAGACGCTGCACACGGCTGCTAGTGGCTGCTAGTCCCACTACAACAAAACAAATACTGTCCATTAGCCATTATGCTCAGGTAAATGTAATGGAGTAAAAGTATTGATTTTTCTCTGAAAATGTAGTGAAGTAAAAGTAAAAGCAATCGGAAATAGAAGTAGTAAAGTAAAGTACAAATATAAAAAAATGTTACTTAAGTAAAGTAACTAAGTGTTTTTACTTAGTTACTATACAACACTGGTAACAGATACAGGATAAGCTGCATAGATGAGTTATTAAAAACAGAGCCCGTTTTGCCACTAAGCAGACTAAGCAAACGCTTAGGCCCCCACACCACTAGGGGGCCCCGTAAGGAAGTAATTTGTCTCAATGAGTGCTTTATGGGCTTCATTAAGATGAAAAGGAATTACCCATCTGAAAACGAAAAAAGGCTAAAGAAGCAGCTGGCAAGGACAAGGAGATTTATTTAGTTAAAATACTGTAATGTAATTATTCTGGTGTCAGTGATGATGAAGATGAAAAGACGTCACAGCGATTTTTGAAAACAGGATTTAATTTTGCAGGTGCTCACAGATTTAAGCCGTTTTCAGACTTGCATCGCGGAACATGAGCGGTAAAGTTCATCCGCTCTTTAAACAGACTCGTCTTTTCAAACGTGCCGCTTCGTTGCAGACTTATCGCGTCCCGATATCGCGCTTTCAGACATCAGGAAATGTTGCGGAAAAGTCAGCACAGCCCCCGCTCTCCTTTTAACTTTGTCCGGAACTTTTTCTTCTGCGTTCAGCAAAAAAGAATGCGCCTCTTAGGACATGTAGACCAGCCGTTACATGTCCGCTACATCTCCGAGGTAAAAGAGCGGAACGCATGTCTGAATGCAGCGTCATAAAGGACAGAGTCAGCAATGTTACCGCTTTCCAGTGCAAGTCTGAAACGGGCTTTGGGAACTGGTCCGGTACTGTTAGCTAGCAAAGCAGCTGTAGGTCAGACTACCGACCATTCTGTAACACACGGAAATACTGGAACCATGTCAGAGTTTAAGTCTGCAGATCTGGAGCCAGACCAAGAACCAGACCAGGAACCAGACCTTAAACCAGACCAAGAACCAGATCTGGAACCAGACCAAGAACCAGACCAAGAACCAGATCTGGAACCAGACCAAGAACCAGACCAAGAACCAGACCTAAAACCAGACCAAGAACCAGATCTGGAGCCAGACCAAGAACCAGACCTTAAACCAGACCAAGAACCAGATCTGGAACCAGACCAAGAACCAGACCAAGAACCAGACCTTAAACCAGACCAAGAACCAGATCTGGAACCAGACCAAGAACCAGACCAAGAATCAGATCTGGAACCAGACCAAGAACCAGACCAAGAACCAGACCTTAAACCAGACCAAGAACCAGATCTGGAGCCAGACCAAGAACCAGACCTTAAACCAGACCAAGAACCAGATCTGGAACCAGACCTGGAGCCAGACCAAGAACCAGATCTGGAACCAGACCTTAAACCAGACCAAGAACCAGATCTGGAACCAGACCTTAAACCAGACCAAGAACCAGATCTGGAACCAGACCTTAGACCAGACCAAGAACCAGATCTGAAAACAGACCTTAAACCAGACCAAGAACCAGATCTGGAACCAGACCTTAAACCAGACCAAGAACCAGATCTGGAACCAGACCTTAAACCAGACCAAGAACCAGATCTGGAACCAGACCAAGAACCAGACCTTAAACCAGACCAAGAACTAGACTTGGAACCAGACCAAGAACCAGATCTGGAACCAGACCTTAAACCAGACCAAGAACCAGATCTGAAACCAGACCTTAAGCCAGACCAAGAACCAGATCTGGAACCAGACCAAGAACCAGACCTTAAACCAGACCAAGAATCAGACCTTAAACCAGATCGAAAAACCAGATCTGGAACCAGACCTCAAATCAGACCTTAAACCAGACCTCTATCCAGACCTTAAACCAGACATGGAACTAGGGCTGGAAGCAGATCTGGAAGCAGATCTTAAACCAGACCTGGATCCAGACCTTAAACTCTGACCAGGAACCAGACCTTAAAACAGACTTTAAACCAGACCTGGATCCAGACCTTAAACCAGATCTGGAACCAGACCAAGAACCAGATCTGGAACCAGACCTTAAACCAGATCTGGAACCAGACCAAGAACCAGATCTAAAACCAGACCTTAAACAAGATATGGAACCGGACCTCGAACCAAATCTGAAATCAGACCTCAAACCAGACCAGAACCCAGACCTTGAACTCTGACCTGGAACCAGATCTTGAACTCTGACCTGCAACCAGATCTTGAACGCTGACCCAGAATTAGCTCTGGAACCAGACCTCAAATTCTGACCTGGAACTAGACCTTGAACTCTGACCTAGAACCAGACCCGAGACCAGATCTTGAACCAGGCCAAGAACCAGATCTGGAACCAGACCAGACCAAGAACCAGATCTGGAACCAAACGAAGAACTAGACCTGGAACCAGACCAAGAACCAGATCTGGAACCAGGCCAAGAACCAGATCTTGAACCCTGACCCGGAACCAGACCTGGAACCAGACCTTGAACTCTGACCTGGAACCAGATCTTGAACCCTGACCCAGAACCAGCTCTGGAACCAGACCTTAAATTCTGACCTGGAACTTGACCTTGAACTCTGACCTAGAACCAGACCCGAGACCAGATCTTGAACCCTGACCCGGAACCAGACTTAAAATCAGATCTGGAACCAGACCTTGAACTCTGACCTGGATCCAGACCTGCAGACCTTAAACTCTGACTTGGAACCAGACCTTAAACCAGACTTTAAACCACACCTGGAACCAGACCTTGAACAAGACCAGGAACCAGATCTGGGACTCTGACCTGGAACCAGACCTAATACCAGACCAGGAACCAAAACTTGAACTCTGACCTGGAACCAGACCTAGTACCAGACCCGGAACCAGAACTTGAACTCTGACCTGGAACCAGATCTTGAACCCTGACACCGGAACCAGACCTGGAACCAGACCTTGAACTCTGACTTGGAACCAGACCTTAAACCAGACTTTAAACCACACCTGGAACCAGACCTTAAACAAGACCAGGAACCAGATTTGAAACTCTGACCTGGAACCAGACCTGATACCAGACCTGGAACCAGACCAGGAACCAGAACTTGAACTCTGACCTGGAACCAGATCTTGAACCCTGACCCAGAATTAGCTCTAGAACCAGACCTTGAACTCTGACCTGGAACCAGATCTTGAACCCTGATACCGGAACCAGATCTGGAACCAGACCTGGAACCAGACCTTGAACTCTGACCTGGATCCAGACCTGCAGACCTTAAACTCTGACTTGGAACCAGACCTTGAACCCTGACACCGGAACCAGATCTGGAACCAGACCTGGAACCAGACCTAGAACCAGACCAAGAACCAGAACTTGAACTCTGACCTGGAACCAGACCTGATACCAGACCAGGAACCAGAACTTGAACTCCGACCTGGAACCAGACCTAGAACCAGACCAGGAACCAGAACTTGAACTCTGACCTGGAACCAGACCTGATACCAGACCAGGAACCAGATCTGGGACTCTAACCTGGAACCAGACCTGATACCAGACCAGGAACCAGACCAGGAACCAGAACTTGAACTCTGACCTGGAACCAGACCTGATACCAGACCAGGAACCAGATCTGGGACTCTAACCTGGAACCAGACCTGATACCAGACCAGGAACCAGACCAGGAACCAGAACTTGAACTCTGACCTGGAACCAGACCTGATACCAGACCAGGAACCAGACCAGGAACCAGAACTTGAACTCTGACCTGGAACCGTCCTGAGTCTCCACATGAAGGACAGACAGAAGCAGGTTTGTTGTTTATTGTTGTTTATGATGTTTACACATAAACAAGTAAACAACAGGACCAGCTGTAATGTCTCCCATCAGCTCAGACATGAAGTCCGCGGTGCGCGAGAGCAGCTGAAAGCTGCAGCGTCTGCGAGTCTCCGTGGGAGTGGAACCTGCCTGTGTTTGGTATTCCGTGCAGAAAGCCTCCCACGCCCCGTGTGTCCGCCCACGCACGGATTTGCGTCACGCAGGGAGCCGCGTGGGCGAGGAGAGAGAGAGAGCGAGAGAGATAGGCTGTGTGGCAACCGCGCGGAATATCCCACTTTCTTCAGCTGCCCGCGTGAAGCTGCGCGCGGGCACGGCGAGTCGGACTGGAAGTGTTAACAAAGTAAAAGACGGGGAATGAATGAGCATGCGCGCGAGGATATAAACAAAGTCAAACATCTGATTTCCCACTTTTCTGAAATATTTCCACTTTTCCATACTAATACTACAAATACTACTACTACTAAAACTACGACTACTTATAATAACATCAACAACAATAATAATAATAATGATAATGATAATAATATAGGGATAATCGATGTTGGCTTTTTGGTACCGATACCCGATATACCGATATTATCCAACTCTTAATTTCAATTTCCAAGCACAGTTTGCCCGATTAACCCTGAAGAGTTTGTGAATTACCATCTGTGTCAAGTGAATTTATGGAACAGCTTAGATAACCAATTAAAACAAATTACCAATATCGGTCAGTTCAAAAGTACATATAAAAATATGTATTTGGCATGTATAAGGAGGACGATAGATTATATTAAGAATGGGTTAAGATTCCACATATTACATCATTCATGTGTACTTGAGATGAGTGATATATTATTCTGGTAATCCTTTATAGTTTTTCCCCTTTCTTTTGTGATGGAGTCTATTGCATTACTCTGAACTGTAACGCTGTACATTATTATACATTACTTCAATGTAGTATTCTTTGGAATTATTTTATTTAACACTTGGATCAATATGGTGTAATATGGGTTAGGATCTAATAAGTTTGTACTTCTTCCTGCTCCTTTTAGAATATATTCTTTTTCCCCCTTGGTCATTCATTCATTCATTCATTCATTCGTTCATTCGTTCGCTCGTTCGTTCGTTCGTTCGTTCGTTCGTTCGTTCGTTCGTTCGTTCGTTCATTCATTCATTCATTCGTTCATTTGTTTATTCATTCATTCGTTCATTCGTTCATTCGTTCATTTGTTCATTCTTTCATTCATTCATTCATTCATTCATTGGTTCATTTGTTCATTCGCTCATTCATTCATTCATTCATTCATTCATTTGTTCATTCATTCATTCATTCGTTCATTCATTCTTTCATTCATTAGTTCGTTCATTCATTCATTCATTCATTCATTCATTCATTCGTTCATTCATTCTTTCATTCATTAGTTCGTTCATTCATTCATTCATTCATTCATTCGTTCATTCATTCTTTCATTCATTAGTTCGTTCATTCATTCATTCATTCATTCATTCATTCATTCATTCATTCGTTCATTCATTCATTCATTCATTAGTTCGTTCATTCGTTCATTCATTCGTTCATTCATTCATTCATTCATTCATTCATTCATTCGTTCATTCATTCGTTCATTCGTTCATTCGTTCATTCATTCATTAGTTCGTTCATTCGTTCATTCATTCGTTCATTCATTCATTCATTCATTCATTCATTCGTTCATTCATTCGTTCATTCGTTCATTCGTTCATTCATTCATTCATTCATTCACGTATCAGCAGCTGAATGACGGTTATTTGGGGATCTGGACTCGGGAAAGTTCTGAATCTGGGTCAGCCATCATGATCCAGATCTCTTATTCATCTTTAATCACGTGCACATCCAGCTGTCGGCTCCTCTTTCTGCGCGCGCAGCAACAGTGCTTTTATTTTGACAGCGCAGCCGGAAGCAGTCTCGCGGCTGCACGGTAGTTCGACGGTGGCGAGGAGAGGACACGCACGCTCACGCAAACATCAGAACCGCGCGCGGTTCACTACTCACGACGATGTTTTTTTTGGTACCTTTTTTT